>JAODJW010000081.1:24493229-24511392 GCA_026777045.1 Hyperopisus bebe
CCGTAGAAACCGCAGGTCCTCCTTGGTGATGTCGTTGAGGACGTCATTCAGAGTGTAATCCTCCATCACAAACTGCAACAGAGAGATGACAGGGTAGGCAGTCTGAGTTCTGCTCCTCGGGACAGATGCAGAACAGCCAGAGAGAGGGGTGCAGGTCTCAGTCCTAACAAGCAGCTGTCCGCTTTTCCTGCCATATTAACCCTTTTCTCCTGCTTTAGACAGTCACACACTACAGTGATGCTGGGTTAAGTATAGACACTCCTCAACCAATGACCTACCTGCTTAACAACTGCCCGGACTTAGGACCAGCTCTCTGGCCAGTCGGCATCGTACACTGTACGAGAACTTCATTCGCAGAATCTGCAGCGTGCCGTTTGTATTCTGTTCTGTTTATTCTAGTCTCTGCTTTATTTGGGTCAGCGCTGGAAGGTTGTATAGTGTTTGCAGTAATTCACCTTTATTTTGATATGCCATACCAGTTCACAGTTTAATTTTGATATGTTGCCTTTAATTTTATGTGTATACTTTGTATTGTTGGATAGGGAACCTCTAGTAGCGAGTAAAGCATGGATGTGTGCAAGGCTAAAGTTTTCCTGTGTCTTGTACTTTTCTTACGTCTTCGAAAGTAATGGCTCTTAGTTTTTTGTTTACTTGTTTCATATCTTAGTTAATATGTACGAGTCACATTTATTTTCTATGTGCTGTTTCAGTTTGGTAATGTGCCAAAGTCCGCTAATGCTCATTGGACTGCAGTGCTGCTAATTTGCGATACATACCTATATGTTAGCATATTATTTATTTGTAATTCCATTGACGATTAAAGGTAACACTTACCAGCCAGTTTGTAACTTTGCTATGCTAGATATGAGATCTCCTAAGTCTTTTCTGTGTTTTGTTTATTACAGTTTCAGTCATTGATTTTCACCTGTCAAATATGGAAAAACATGTAGCAGGAAGAGTAAACTGTTTATTACAGTATACTGTACACTACAGTATAATCCGTTATAGTGGACTCGCTTATAACAGAATATCGTCTATAACAGACGAGGTCCGCTGGTCCTGGCCGTGTGCCTTTAAGAACATGCAGAATAATGGAATTTCGCTTATAACGGACAAACGATTTGGTCCCCAGGGGCGCTTATAGCTGTAGTTTTGTTCAGCTATAACGGACATGCAGGCTCCACCTACAAGGCCGCATCCCAGAGGGCCACTCTAGCATACTTGCCTTCTCTATGGTGTCTGCATCCACACCCAGCTCCTTCAGCCAATCAGTCAGCTCCTTGTCAGGTTCCACATCAGCTGGGATGTGAAATAT
This sequence comes from Hyperopisus bebe, assembly GCA_026777045.1. Taxonomy (NCBI): domain Eukaryota; kingdom Metazoa; phylum Chordata; class Actinopteri; order Osteoglossiformes; family Mormyridae; genus Hyperopisus; species Hyperopisus bebe. The sequence goes on from JAODJW010000081.1 coordinate 24,494,545, forward strand.
GGAGGGCGGGTGGATGTCTGTGGTGGGGAGGAGAGGCTCATGTGCTGGATGGTTTGGTTACATCAGTGTTTGGACGCTGTGGGAGGTTCTGGCAACATGTGTGTCCTGTCATGTTCCAGCCTCTTGCTCTGCCTTGTGTGTGTTTACCGATAGGCCGGCTCTTGACTCGCATCAGCTCCAGGTCGTGCGCCCTCTGCTGGAGACTCTGCCTCAGCACCTGCTGGTACTCCTTCTCCTTCTGTACCAGGTCCTCCAGCAGCCTGCAAGATGGGACCAAGCCATCCCACAATCCCACTCACACCATAGACATGCTGCAGATTTCATCACTGGCGGCTACTTTATCTGCAAAATGCATTTAGACTCCGAACACAAGACTGCCAAAGACAGTCATATGACTGATTTCTGACATGTCCAAATTCGGCGCCCAGGACCCCCCCGCACCGGTTGGTCTCCTGTTTCATCCGACCAAGCTGCGTCCCCAGTGGATGTGGCTGGTTCTGCCGCTGGGACTCGTGAGACAGCACAGAGCTCAGAGTGCTAACACCCGACGTGAGACCCGGATCCTCCGGCACTGCCGGCTCTGCCGTCCCGAAATCGGCATCCTCCTCCACATCTACCTCGTCTGCATCCTTGTCTGCTCCCTCACTCTCTGATGCTGGACCGAAGTGTGTCTGCAGCTCTAAGCCAGGAAGAGGTCAGGAAACAGCATTACATGGTCATCTGTGTTTAGATGGGGTGGGTCACATCACAGCCGCATGCAAGTGTCCCTGTCCGGTTTGATCTCAGCCCATACCGAGCTGCCATAATTTTCAGTTTTTTTAACGATCATCTTTCTGTCCTTAATCTCAATAATAGACAGTTGATAGCGGTGCCGCATTTTCTGCATGATGTAAGCAGAAATGCAGCCTGGCCTGGAAACACAGGAAACAAGCTCGCAGTCTACAAAACATGCGAATGAAACCGGATTGTCATGATGATAGGTTGTTTTCTTGTCGCTGTGCCCAGCAGGGGGAGCCCCATTCCATTTGTTTGGGGCAGCACCACCCAGGGCCTTGGGCTGTTGTGCTGCAGCTGCTCCGGACTGCCCTCATCACCCGGCACGCCTTCCCTCTGTCACGCACAGCCAATTCTGCTCACATGCAGGACATCAGCTGACCCAGGCAGACATCCATGGCACTACAAACCTCACCTGGGATGAGGATGGTGACGGCTGCCTGCACGGCACGACGGATGATGTTGTCCATGGCGAACATCCAATGGGGCTTGATGTGATGGTTCCTCAGGACCTTGTTTACCTGAGGAGAGCAGAGTTGCTGTTCTTCATCCTTGAACCTGTACCCGATAGGAATATCCTTTACAAAGCCTATGCAGTCTCCCTCGACCTCCTGCCCCTGTGCTGCCCACTGACATCTCCATACATCATTTTCATCTGGAACTCCTCCACAGGGTTTAGGTTCAAGTCCTGCCCCAGCCATGTCCATATGTAGCTGCCATGCTCTCCCACTGTCTGTAGGTTCAAGTCCCAACCCAGCCCTGCCCGCACGTAGCTGCCATGTTCTCCCCCTGGCTGTAGGTTTGAGTCCTGCCTGGCCTTGTCCATATGTCGCTGCCATGATCTCCCCCTGAGTGCTTTGTTTCCCTTTACCTTTGGGTTCCTGAACTGTGTGTGACTGTTTTATGTGATAGGCATGGTGGACTGTGGTAATAGAAGATGAATGGATGGGTAATTAGTGGCAGCCAAAAATATCCTGCAACTTAATCTTGTGCCTATCTCCCACTGACCCCCCCAGTGCATCTACTCACCGAGTCCTGGAACCCAAAAAGAACCAGCTGGATTTGGTTAATCGAGGTGCTGTCAAAGTCCAGGTCCAGCTTGAGCTTGGAGATTGTGGTCGCCATGACGCGTCGCTCGGGGGAGCGGATGAAGTCACGCAGGATGCAGATGATCTGCTTGATGTGATCCACAGAGAGCTTGAGCTCCTCGCTGCCCTGTGCATGGTGCATGGTGCATGGTACACGGCAAGAAGTCAGTCAACCAATCAGAGTCAAACAGAAACCTTACATACAGCGCACATGGCGGGTAGGGCATCTTACCTGTATGTGGTTCTCCATCAGGTTGGAGATGACCTTCTCCTGGTCCTCATTGAGGACCTTGTAGAGGATTGCCCGCCTCTCACTATCCTTTTTCAGCAGGAAGAGCCCAGAGTCCCGGTCCTCAGGGGATGGGGGCGCACTGCGGTCCTCGGTGACAGAGACCTCGTCGGGGACACTGCAAGGAAGGGGGGCAGCAAAGTGTCACATGGCCACCACACAGCGGCCCGAGTGGAGACTTTTGAGATGAGAGGAATAAAGGTTGCGCATCCTGCAGGTATGGAACTCTGCTCAAAATGTGGCATCCTTCCCAGAACAGCACAGAACGTGACAGGAAGCAATGGCGTAAAAAGCCTTAAAGGCAGCATCATGTGCATGGGGCAGAAGTGTCCTGCGTGTACGCCTGTAACATACGCGCCGTTTGGGGCAGCACAGTGTTGACACATGCAAGGGTCTCCCAGCTTGGGAGGATCACGGGGGCAGGCGAGCAGTATCGTAAAAATCTCGTAACAGTAAGCGCTGGGCACATTATCGGATTAGATCCGGATCACAAAGCCGGAGTGCCATGCCATCCCATCTGCCCCGCCAATAACACACACGGCTGTGCAAACACAGTTACTGGGGAATTCTCCGGCACAACTGAGGACACGGCTGCATAAATACCAGCGCACAATAAATACCGCCAACAAAGGTGCGCCACCTTAGCTGGGGTCAGCAAGTTCTCTTTGGGGGTCACATTACAGAGGTAACCTGAGGAAGACTGGCCCATCCGCCCACCGGGAACAGCCTTCCTCACCTGAGATAGTTAGAGCTTGGCGGCTTTATGAGGTTTTCTGAGGCTGAGCGCTTCTTCTTCTCGAAGAAAACGTCCTGTTTTGAGTCGCATTCAGGGGAGATGGAGCCGTGTTCACTACTGCTGCTCCCGGTGGCCTCTGTCTGTAACTGCGCCGGGAATGAGACGCTCCGGAGGTAATCTGCAGGCGCACAAGCGGGCCGAGTTAAGGCCGGCCACATGCAGGGCACCTCATCATCCCTCAATCTGCGGATGGACCAACTTCTCTTCCCCCCAAAAAGTGAAGGAAGTAAGAGATTACCACTTCCGTTAAGGCCCACAGACATCAGAAGCATAAAGATCAGGATGTCGAGAAAAGTAACAGGAAATCTGAAAGAGAAACATGTTCTCATAGTCTCCAAGGGACAGGGATGCAGCTCAGCAAGAAAACCACCTTAGAGAAGGAGACTGCAGTAAGAAGGCTAAAGAGCTACAGAGGATTAATTGATTGGCACAAACCTTGCCACACTGCCCCAACAGAGCACCAGCAAAAGGGGAGTATGTCCGAGCCCCGGAGAGGAGAGAGGGAGACAAGGGGTTAATCCCAGATGCCACCAAAGCGGCCATCACAGCATCCCCCTGTACTGACCAGCTTGTCATTGTTTCCTTCATCATCATCATGAAAGGCACTCAAACACCCTTGACAATCACACACACACCCAGCAAACAGCATTTGACACACAGGTATATCAAAACATCTTGAGTGGTCAGAAGGAGGCTTTCAGTGTCCTGAGTACACCGCATGTCGATGTCCATGATGACAGGTGGGGAGCTTAGGGTCACCCACAACCCAAAAGGCCACGTTCTCATGAGTCACCAGACGGATATTAGCTGTAGCGTGCAGCAGTGCCACTCATCGTTGTGATGGTCCCCTCTAGGTGATGCACGTTGTGGCTACCTGATGGCTTGAAGGCGATCTTGCTCTTCTTGCCCTTGACGTTTTGCCGCACGAACACGTCTTTGAGGAGGTCACCCGCTGTTGCCCGTTTGTTGGGGTCTGGCTCGAAGCATCGCAGAATGAAGGACTTGGCCTCAGTGGACAGGGCCTCTGGGATCTCAGGGTGGATCTTAAACATCCCCACCTGAAGCGGGACAGAGCTGTGAGTGGGACAGACCAAGCGGCTGATAAAACGTGGGAACAGAATGTAATGTGACGGATTAATGTCCATAGGATGCTACCACAAAGATTATATACAAATTGAAGCAGAACAGAAGACTAAATATTAAAGTTCAAACTATAAAAGAGGAACTAGATGACAGGCTGAGCGGATCGCACGTGTGGGCACTGTCCCCCCCATAGTGCTGTTGATGCCACCCCACTCTCCTCACCTTGAACATGGCCGCTTGCGGCTCACCCAGCTCATGGAAGGGGGGCTTCCCAGTGGCCATCTCAATGATGGTGCAGCCCAGGGACCAGATGTCGGCAGGGGCTCCATATCCCCGGGGGCCCTTGTCGATGATCTCAGGGGCCATGTACTGAAGGGTGCCTGAGGAGGGCAGTATAGAGAAACACAAGCTGCTAACATAAACTTACTTCAGTACAATAGCCAGCAATACGACAGGAGTTGTCCATCCATCCATTTTATGAAACCGCTTGTCCTATTCAGGGTCGCGGGGGGTACAGAGCCTATCCCAGAGGCCACGGGCCAAGGCGGGGAACTTTTGCTGGTGCTCTGTTGGAGCAGTGAGCACAAATTCTCAGAGTAAATAGTCTGCTCACACAGCCCTCCACGTGGCAGAGGCACTTGTGGGAGCGCAAGCCAGCCAGGGTGGGCTGTGGGGTGCCAGGCACCTGTCTTCACGCTTCAACACACATTCATTAAATGCAAACACACTCCCGGATGCTGCTCTAATAGCCCGCGTTACTACTCGCTGCACAGGCAGATGTAATTTAGCGGAATCCTAATGATGTGAACCGCTGAGGGCCACTTAACCCTACGCCAGAGGCCCAGCATGGGTCAACAAGAGGCTCGAAGGAAGACCCAATGTCAGCCGCTCTTTCTATAGATGCTCAGCCGGCAGCGAGACCACACCCGTACACAGCGAGGACGGGCATGGACGGACAAAATGGGTGCTCCCTAAACCCAAAGTGGGAAATGTCACTGTTGCAACAGGGCTCTTGCTTCATGGGCTTAGAGGAATAGGGAAGTGTGGGGCCCATCAGCTAGAAACGGTGATGGACATCAGAGAGCCTTAGTGTTCATGTTGGAGCAAATTAGTCCTCTTTGGAATTTCTGCCAACTAACCAGGCTGGTTTTATTTGAGTAGATGGTTAAAGACAAAGAGGCTACCAAGGCATAGTATCAGTAACCTGGAAGCATGTGTCCTACTGTCCTGTAGACTTTTTAGTAGCATGACGATCACATTTACACAAACCACTGCTCAACAATAAGGAATGTTAGACATCATCTCACACTCATTTGTCTTTTGCAGCAACACATGAGCTGACATGGCTATACCTACCAAATGATGGTCATAGAGAATAAGCCAGTACAGCACAATGCAGATAGAGTTAGTATGGTGGCTGGAGGCTGCAGAAAGGAAGGTGGAGAAGACTACCAGAACCTACCAGTGAAGGTCTCTGTACAGGGGTTCACTCCAGCTAACCTCTTGGACGTACCAAAGTCAGAGATTTTGAGGACCCCGCTGTAGGTGTTGACCAGGACATTGTCACCCTATAGAGGGACAAACACGTAGTAGAAGCAGACCCAGGCTCCGTTTGATGGCCGTATCATAATCCCTCTTGCCCGTAATCAAACCAATTAGGTAGATACACTAAAGCAGAGGAGACTGTCCAAGGCTTAAGCTTAGGTCGGTGAGGGTTGGGTCGCATGAAGACACCATTAGCTGGTACCTTGATGTCACGGTGGACAATCTGGTTCTCATGCAGGTACCGCAATCCCTCCAGAATCTGCCGTGTGTAGAAGACGATGGTGGCCTCCTTTAGGGGGCCCCACTTAGAGCGCAGAAGGGCTGACAGACTCCCTAAACAGAGTCAGGGATGAAAGGTTAACACAGCCAAATGGTTAATCTACTCTCCATTCCTGTTATCAAAACAAGCTATGAGCTTCACAGATATGCATCTATTGGTATCTGATATTGCAAAAGCAATAATAATCATGAAGATCCACACCTCCAGGAACCTGCTCCATGAATATCTTGATGTAACCATCTTCAGACACAGAGCCCAGGTACTGCACAATGTTGCGATGCTTCAGGTACTTGTGCAGGGCAATCTCTTCATGGAGCGGCTGGGAATACCTGGCAAGGTGAGAACATCCCGATGGCCTCTAGCCCTGCTCTTCATTTTCTGTGACAAAACCCTTTTGAATAATGTTAGACTGTCCATTTCAATTAGTTCCCTGTAGTGCCATTCCTGCAGAGGGTGCCAAGTCCCAGGCATAGCCTTACCTGCTGTCCCTCTCTGGGATCTCTTTGATGGCAATGCGCACCTGGTTGCTCAGGTCCCTCCCAGCATACACTACTCCGTAGGTGCCCCGCCCAAGCACCACCCGGTCCCCATTCTCGTTGTAGTCATACTCGTACTGTGGTACCGAGGCAGTAGTTAACACACCCATAATGTGCGTGCAAAGACATACAATGAGCAAGACTGACAAATGTCACATGTTTACAAAACACACACACTTACCTCTAGTGTGTCTCCTTCACCCTCTCCTTCAAGTTCCACAGCATTGCCCGACCCATCTGAAATCAACTCCTTCACCATGGAACAGAACCTAGACATAGAACAGTCAGTGTGATTTAAAGCTAGTCAACAATAGCAATTTAACTGATTAGCTAGACTGATTAGTTAGTTAAAACACTAACTGAACAAACCCAAAGCAATGTAAAACCAGACAACCATTCAGCCCAGACTAGAGCCCTAAAGGCCAACTCAACAGATGGTGCAGATTCAACACAAGGAGTCAAAGACGATAACAGGGTTGCTGAACACACAGTTAAAGGGACTGGCCAGGTGTTCAGTATAGGGCTGCACATTAATGAAAAAATGTCTCCTTTAACTGGAAGAAAATCCATCTGTTCCCCACCCCACTCTCAGCTGAACCCATCAATGAGGATCTGGGTCACCTGCCACACTGGTCCTCAGTGGAGAAGTAGATCTGGAAATCGTCTGAGTTGTCGTGGACATAGAGAAAGCAGCAGCGCTCATCAAACTTGGAGATACTGAAGAAGGAAAGCATAGGGAGGGCCCATCAAAGACAGAACTGGTGGATAAAGGCCCACTCATGGTCTCTATCTAACCTCAATAGCCAAGGTGACTATCACTGTGGTTACTATCTGGTCCTGAGTGAATCTCCAAACAGAAGCCATTGTGTACTCATGCCCATTAGCAAAGGGCGATGGTGTGCGAGCAACAAGAAGGCACTAAAAGTATGGAGCCTCTATGAATTTATGAATTAAAGGTCTTTATTAAACTCAAATGGACTGATAGGTAACTGTCTCAGTCTAACAGAACTAAATAGGGCTGCGTGTGCCAGCCCATGGTAACCAGGAAAACCAGTCAAAGTTCAGAAAGCATCTGTCCTGACCCACAGCAACCTGAGAGGCCCCAACAAGCTAGCTCTGCCCCACGATCCATCTTCCCACGCCTCCCACTCTTAAGGGAGGACATTTTATGGCAGTGCTAAATCACCATCGGATTATTTCAAACGGCAGCAACAAAAACATTGTTTTTCCCAAGGGGTCTTTCGAGGATCTCAACATTCAAACCAAAACTGCTTACTGAACCAGTTTTTACCAGCTAAATTAACAGGATTCTAACCCAGAAACAGCATTGGAGCAACATCAAACTCTCAACTAGCATGTAAGAGAAAACCCACAAACCTGAGCGAAACCCCAGCCCACAAACTGTAAGCCATAAACACATACAGATACAGACCTATGTGATTTAATGCATAATTTTTCCTGAAATTACTTTTCAATTAATGTGATTAAATATCACACAAAGAGCATCAGTGCAACTTAGAGATCATGCACTTGCATTACTGCTCTCTATGGGCTAATATGCTTATTGTACACATCAGGGCTCGTAAAGCCCCTCCCCCTGGAGTCCACAGGGTGTGAAGTTAACAGGAATCAGTATCTATAGTCTAAGCAAGCTAAAGTCAGCTGGAGTCAACCCCTCAAGCTTGACCTGTGGGCCTCTTTGACCGCAAATTCCCATCAGATCAGTGATAGAGACTAAGCGTGTACCTGATGCCTTTGATGGACGTGCCTGTAAAGTTCCACTCGTGAATGCCCTTCTGGGTCCCAGGATGAGTTCAGAGAGAAAAAGCAAGGAAAGAAATGAGGAAGAGGTGAGCAGAGGGAGAGAGAAGATGCGAGAATTACAGTGATCTGTTATTATTATTATTATTATTACTACCATTCCTACTGTATTATCATTTCTAGTGTGAAGGAAACAGCTCTTCATATATCAGTTTGGCAAGCTAGCACTGGATTTCAGTTTTATCAGATTGCAGTGTGAGGAGGGTGATTGGTACTGATTCACAGTGGATGTGAGGCTTAGGGTCAGTGGCAGAGAAAGGACGGCGGGCAGGGGGGCCTGACCGTCTCTGCCGGAGACACGTGCCAGATCGATACGTTCTTCTCCTCCGCCTCGCTGTTGATGGACACATACGAAGGCTGGTACACCTTGGTCGGCTCCAGGATCAGCACCTGGCGGAGGGAAGAGAGAGGAAGTGGCGAGGCTGAACCCTTGCTTGGGCTGGGCGCAGATGCTGAAATACACTGTATCACCAGCTGAATGGTGTAATCAGCTGTGGTCTGATGGTATCGTCAAATACAACATGCACTGTTGATACCATGTGATTATCAGTATGATACCCATGCCTGGTGCAGCTGCACGGTATTGGTATCAGAGCTTAGAGACTGTCAGTACCGGGAATCGCAGCCCGTTGGTGGCTCCCTGGGTTGCCTCCACAATGATGTCCATCCAGAAGTTAAGCCTCTCCCTTTGAGGTGAGTGCTCCAGATTCTGTTTTTTAAAACGCTGGATCAGCTGCAGGTTCTGCACCACGGAACGAAGGTACCTGGAAAACACGCAGCGAGGCTGTAAGCAGAAAGTGGTAAAGCATACAATATGGAAGGTCTCAGCACCTGGAAAAGGTCCTGATGGCGTGTCCTGAGGCACCGTACCCAACCTGAATAGCTTTGATTAAATCCTGAACTCCCTCCAAGTTGTTTTTGAATAGACGTTCACACCTGGACCCCGTGTTGCAGAGCATGATTTAGTTAGGACCTAATTCACACCTCCAACACCATCTGCTTTGGTATCCCAATAATTACTTGAATAAAGTCATTTAAAGTTAAAGGACAGACAAATACCATACTGGTCCCACGGAGTGCAAAAGCAGTGCAAGGCAGAGCACGTGAGTATGAACTGGTACCAGATGGGGGGCTTGAGCTTGAAGAGCTTCTCAGCCGCCTGCACTGCCTTGGAAATGTCGTTGGCTAACATGCTGACAGTGAAGAACTGGCCTACGTCCCAGTAGTTGTTCATCTTCTCCAGGCTGCCCTTTCGACCCAGCAGGCTGTTCAGCCTCACACCTGGGGAAGCAGCCAGGAGTGCCAGGGTAAGACACACGAGTCAGATCCTCAGAGGTGGCAGGAAGTGGAGATGTCCCCACCACGACTCCTCACCGATTTTCCGCAGCTCGATGGAGTTTTCAAACTGCTGGCCAGCCACAATAAGCAGCACGGCCAGATTGATCCCAGAGTAGAGGGTGGGCTGCAGCTCGAAGCCCTTACGATACCTGGGGGGTGTCGATAACAGGACACAGAGGGTCATGGGCCATGTCATGGACAGCAGAGAGCTCTAGTGATTCAGGATGGGTGTGGGAACACCTCATACCACTGGATGGCGTTGTCTCGGTTCTTGGTGTCCTTGCAATCAGAGTCCAGGAAGATGTCCTTGTAGATCCGACCGCACAGGCAAAACATGTCGGGGGCAGGGTGATCACATGACTGCAGCACCTGCAGCATCACACACAAAGCCTGCTCCCGATCCCCCGGGCTGTTCCTCCTGCACACAAAAGGCCCCATCCCAGAATGGGGAACCGCCAGTGTCCAGACCTCAGACCACGTAAACCCTAGAGTGAGCATTCACATAATGAGATATCTTGAGGTGTATGACCATGTAAGATGATGTGTGTTATCCATACCGGTTGAGTGCAAAGGCATAGTGAAACTGAATCATGGGCTGGTTTGCAAGGTCACACGTGGGCAGCATCTCCAGGGTCTGCACCAGCTTCACCATGGCATCATAATCCTGATGGGGAGGAGTATCAGAGGTCACAGCACAGAGGAGGGTGCAAGTAAAAGCCAGAATCCTCGGGTCATACCTGGATATCTCTGTAGGAGAAGAGCAGGTTCATGACGATGTCCTGGGTCAGCACCTCCGTGTTGTCGATGCGGAGCTTGATCCGGGCCAGCTCCTTGGCCAGCTCCTCGCCCTGGTATTTATCCCGGGCTTTCCGGATATCATTCAGTAGTGTGTCCTTGAATGATGCACTGAGCGGGAAGCAATGGTAGGGAAGAGGAGAGGGAAAGAAGGAGTGCTCCATTTATTACTTAGGCTAAAGAAGGCTGTATGGGCACCCTGGGGAGCTGTACCAGCCAGGTTCCCATCAAGCTGTGGCTCATGTCTCCTCTTTCAAGACACTGCTCCCCAAAACAGCGAACCAACACCAGGCAGGATGCCAACAGTGGGTAAACACAGACCATCAGGAAATAAAAAGCAGCCCTGCCAATAAATTAAGCACTTGTTGGTCTTGGAGTTGAGTGGATTAATGGAAAGTTAATTTCTTCAGAAGCACATGATGTGAGCACCTCTCCACGTGGGCAGGAAGTAGTTAAACACGCAAACTCCATAACTCCCACGTGTGCCAGCCGACCCAACGTGAGGCTCCGACCTACCAGGAGGTGACGTGGATGTCCTTGAGCAAGCTGGTAAAGCGGTCCACCAGAGGGAGGCACAGTGGCCCCAGCAGGCTGTCCCAGCTGGGCTGCATGTACTCCGAGGCTCGGCGCTGGGCATCATTCTCACAGCACATGTACTCGTGGTTGGTCGTCATCACATAGGGGATGAAGTAATAGTTCCCACTGGATGCCTGTGGGGGTAGGGGAGGCCAATGGCTTTGGTTCTCAAAGAGTCTATGTAAAGTCCACCTAAACGATCCCACCCAACTGCTGCGGTGAATCTAGTGATCCAGTGGGGATGCTGTGGGGGCAAAATCAAGGGGGGCAGTGTGGGACAGAGTAAACAGCCTAAACACCAAAAATGCTTTCCAGACTATTAATGCTCTAAAAATAATGTTTGGCTAGATTTTATCACTTGCCTTGGGACTGTTGAAAACCATACATACCCAGTTGTTATTGGAAGCCTCTTTCATGCTGTGAAACACAATACAACCCATGCAAGCACACTAGCAACACCAGACATCCTCATATGAATAACATGTGGCTTTAGTTTTCACTGTCTTCTATCTTGTGCGGTGATATAAAATGACAATTCGTCATCACATCTCGTACAGGGTCTGCATGATGGGCTGTGAATGGCTCAGTTTGAAATAAGCACACAGTGCACCCAGAGGGCCCGGCGTACCAGTGCGTAAATGTAGGAGGTCACGCTATTCGATAGTGCGGATCAAGTTACCACTGTAAAGCTTCTGGAACAACTGTGTGGAAGCTGGATGCAGATGGGGGGACTTCAGATATAAAATTATTATCATTCCTGAACAAGACCTGAACCCCGAGGTTAGAGTAAGTGGAAAGATGATATTCAACATGGTGAAAACTAAAAAGCCACAGTACTAATTGTGCACCAAGTAATGTTTTCATGAAATGTTTCCTGCTTTAGTGCTTCTTACAAGTACAACATTGAATTGTATTAAGACGTCTAGTTACACAAGATACAGATGATACTGTAACTACAAAAACATTGTTAATATTATTAACACTCATAATAAATCTCCATGTAGAAACTGCAAAATGGTGCAAGCTGTGGGAATCAAGCATACCAGCATCATGGCCCCTAGGCAAGTACCCAGCATGCACTGCTACAGGACAACACATACTTTGTTTCTCAAGCCTGAGCCACGATACTCTGGAGGCAGCTGCACCCAGGGAAAGCCCATGGTGGACGGCTTTCCGGCCTACTCCAGATAGCAGGAGAGAGAGACCAGATGAGGGGGGAGAGACTGCACAAAAAAAACGGGAGGCTTCGGATGGCGCCCGTCAAGCGCTGGGCCGCCATGGTGAAGAACTGCCTTGGTACGACTTCACCAAATCATGTCCATCTGGGTCAGATAAGAGCTGGGTCAGTGAAGCTGCCATCATACAAAGCTCTATGGAAGATCAGGGATCTGCTCTAGACTCCTATAACTGGCACCTCTGCCCTTGACACGGAAGTGCTGTCTTTTTAGCTGCATAGGCAGGGATTTTAAATGACTAGAGAGCCACAATGAAAATGGCAAAACAAGGTTCAAAGACTGTCCATCAACAAAAGAGATTTAAGAGATTTAAAAGAGATTTAATGCCCTGCAGTCTAAGTCCCTCAGGGCATTGACACAACCTCTGAATGAGCTACACCCATGGTGGAAAACTTGTAACAGGAGAGCAAAGAGGGGAGGAGATGGAGGGGCACAGTCACCACTACGGCTACAAATACACTGTACACTGCAGAAGGCTCACTGTTTAGGGATGATTCCATCTATGGAGCTTTATGCAGGGTGTACATATTACACCTGGAGACTGGTGACTGGGGGATCAGCCAGAATATGCTTCCTGTAGAGGTGAGGCTTAGGTCTGACGGTCACCTTCTTAATGGCTACAGGGATCAAGCTGATGCAGAGAATAAACAAGCTCCCATCACCACGGGGAAGTGACGTATCTGGCTGACACTAGAGAGAATAGATCCAGTGTCTGGATCAAAGTACGGTAACCTGAGAAGGCATCCCTCCTGTTGCTTCAGGACGCAGAGAACTCCCCTGGAGCCCCCCCCCATAGACACAACATCTTGGATCATGGATCCCCTCTTCGTGCCAACTGGCCACGGGCATGGAATCTGGCCAGTTGCTGTGGCTACCACATACCTATCCATGACAACCAAAGCTCCCCTTCCCCCGATCCAGGCAAACTTGCCAGCATAGCAACAGTTGTAGTTCACTTGCCATTAAACCTTGACCAGCTGTTACTGGCTTAGGTGGCCTAGTCTAGGATGCACAGTGGTAGAGCTGACCAATGGTAGGAAGGATCATCCAGCCGCTGATGGTATTAATATATCATGGCAGTGCTGAGGTTAGATGACAGGTCCCCTGGAGCCATTCCCATCATTCTGTACACTATTACTCATAGATATAACTGTCCCTTACTATAGGTCAAGCAGACAGAAAAGAGTAAATCGGGATCCTACTCCGAATTGATACTTACTGTGTTCTTCTGAGTCACCATGTCCTAAAAAGAGGAAAACAGATCAGACAATTAGCACAGACACACCGAATAATACATTCCACGTTAAAGTCATGGAAGCAACACATGAAAGATACGTTACAGATGCAGGATATTGTGGTTAACATTTTGATTCCATTAGAAATCAGGACATCAGCATCAGTCCAATGTGTCGATCTAGGCTGATATTACTGTCCGATATTTAGATTTTAGTCAGTATTCAAAGTTAGCAGCACCAAAGGCATAAGTAATAAAATAAAGAAAATGACTGCATTGGATGGTCAACCATTTTCAATAGTGGAAAACAAGGAATTTCATTAGTTCATTCACCACTTGCCACATGCGACGAAGTAAAACTACTTGGTTGTGAACAAACAGGTCACAGGCAGGTCCGGCACCACCAGTGCTGCCTTCTGCAAGTTCTGTGCATAGTACAGCTACAAACTGATCTTTATCTTTGTCGTGGAATATGTAGAAAAGCATGCAAATGGCAAACAAGCAGGGTATGGGAGTCAGGTGGTCCTATTTTACAATCACTCCTGTGACGGAACCCTCGATTTAACGCTGCAGAATGTTCCTATTGGACAGGAGCTGCATTGTCGGCGTAATCAGGAGGCTGGGGATGCCTGGGGCAGATATTCGTGTGGGAGGGGTCACATCTGTCATGGGGGAGAGCTCAAGGTCAGACTCTCAGGAAGGAAATGCAGCAGGGCACACGGGAACATTCATTTCTGCACGCAAAGACAACAGGAGGCGGCCAGGCGGAGGCCAGGCTGGAGTAGGAGAGAGGCACCCCACATTCCAGACGAAATTCTGTGCATATACGACGCATGTCCCTCTAAAGGTCACGCACATCCAGCGCACAGCTTGTACTTAAGGGGATGAGGATGTTAAAACCCGGTGCTGCACACTGATCTAAGGCCTGCTATAAACGCCACAAGGGTCCAAACCTGTGCTGCACACTGATCTAAGGACTGTTTTAAACTAGCAGCACAAAGTGTGAAGTGGGGGGAACCCAAGAATGTGCATCTTAGAAGCTTATCCAGCCATGCTTAACTTGGCGTGATTTGGGATAATGGCTCTCTACACTAAATGTTTAGATTGACGCTGGTCGACATACATCCAGTCACTTTGTCTGGTATTGCCAATCATCCACAAATGGTCTATTGGACAATAACCTAAACAACATGTATCCTTCTCTACAGTGTGTTGGAAGTTCAAATTTACTGAACCCCAGTATAAATACATTGTAATGTTACATATTATAAGAGGACACATTCATAGATTTACTGCTTAATTCTAACAGACATAATTTCATGTTAGGTCAAAATTAAATGAAATCTTTAGCTTAGTTGCAGTTAGAAATTAGAGATACGGGACAAAAATATGTTCGTAATTGCATCCAACATAAACTTGGTACAGATTATACAGAATTTCTGTCCACTTTCATTGCTTGCTATTTGAAATAACGCCGTGATAGATCTTTGTTTTTTTCCGGATTGCATTTTTCCTGTATTGCATACTGCTTTTGTCCATGTGACCAAAACTGCATTCAGCACAATGTATACATGATTTTAAATAAAATATTTTATAAATTGAAATCCGTGTTTGAGTTATCCTTCATTAAATCAGTACATCATCACAGAAGTGGAAAATTTTAAACCCATGTGTACGCTAGTAGGAATGAGCACACTTTATTCTGTCTACTGACAAATGGAGATAAAGGGAGGGAGTGGGAGCATGTGTGTGTGTGTGAGCGGGTATACCTTACCTTATGGGGAAATAATGTCCCCACAACATGATGAATACCTGTTGTTTTCCCTTATGGGGACCAGTTTCCTGGTCCCCATAAGGAAAAACTCAATTTAATAAATTGACTGCAATGATAAAACTAAAGATACAAAAACTCTTGTATTTTGCTTGGTTACTTATGTTTAGGGCTGGGCAGGGGTTAAGGGTGTCATAGTTAGCGTTAGCATTTTTCCCATAGAAATGAATGAGTGGTCCCCATAAAGATATGTTTACCCGACATGTGTGTGTGAGCGTGTGCGTGTGTGAGTGTATGTGTGTGAATGGACTCCTACCTGCAGCAAACACAAGCTGTGAGTAGTTTGTGATGGTCAACACAGTTTGATGAGTTGAAACGTTTAGAAATCCAAAACTAAGGGATTTTATTTACTTATTATACAGGCAGTCCCCAGTTAACAACATTGGACTTACAGAAAACGCGTACCTACGAATGGACTGCCCTAATGCATAATACTTAAAAAATTTGGTTTAAATACAATGGTCCGTGATAAGGAACGCATGCACTGCTTTGTGATGCTTATGAAAAGACTGCCTGCCTTTAGTGATCTGTCAGTCAGAAGTACAGTACTATATGTAATTTCTTTTATTATTACAGTATAATAATAACCACTACTATTATTACTATGTACTGTTTTGTTATATTTCTGATTTACTTGCAAATTTGAGTTCCAATACCTAGGGAGTGAATCTTCTTCATAACCTGCGGACTGCCTGCAATTCTCTTTTCCTCTCAAAAGTGGGGGGTAGATTATGGTCCTTATATAACTGGGGATGATATGTGTCCCCTGTATCCCCTCCATCTGCACCTCTGCTATAAACCCCACATAGGGTCCAAACCTGTGCTGCACACTGATTTAAAGCCTGCTATAAACCCCACATAGGGTCCAAACCTGTGCTGCACACTGATCAAAGGCCTGCTATAAACCCCACACAGGGTCCAAACCTGTGCTGCACACTGATCAAAGGCCTGCTATAAACCCCACACAGGGTCCAAACCTGTGCTGCACACTGATCTAAAGCCTGTTTTAAACCTCACATAAGGTCCAAACTAGGGCTGCATGATATATCGTTTCGGCATCGTCATTGCAATGTACGCACATGCAATAGTCACATCGCACGTCCTGCGATGAAGTAACGTGAATTAAATTAAGAGCTGTAGACAATGCTCTTGGTGTTTTTGCTAAACTGACAAATGTCACACTGTTCTTTACGGAAGGGAGCAAGTTGATCTGGAATGTTTGTGATTGGTGGTTCGTTCTGTGATCGACATGTTTGTTAGCTGCTCGTGCAAAGCTGCGTGTCAGCTCCAAAAACCTTTAAATTGACCTAAATTATATTAGACGGATTTATGGATTGTTTAAGAATAAGAACTACGGAAGAGGATTAGGGCCACCGTGAAAATATCTGAATTCTGACTTCTTTTCTCAGAATTCTGACTTTTTTCCTCAGAATTCTGACTTTTTTTCTAAATTCAGAATTCTGAGATTTAAGTCAGAATTCGGAGAAAAAAGTCAGAATTCTGAGAAAAAAGTCAGAATTCTAAGATTACAGTCAGAATTCAAATAATATTTTCATGGTGGCCCTAATCCTCTTCCGTAGTTCTTATTCTTAAACAAATAATTTAAAGGTTTTTGGATACGGAGCCG
>JAODJW010000081.1:24531943-24547365 GCA_026777045.1 Hyperopisus bebe
ATTGAATATTTATGTACAGTACTGTACTGTATTACAGTGTATTTGAATTATACACAGTTCAGTAATTTAATTTGTACAGTACTGTAAATTGAAATGCGTTTGAAACTGTACTGTATTTTGAAATTGTCAATAAATTCAGTCCTTCACAGAATGGTTATATGTATACTGAGAATAAATTACACACAATTTACGTATCATTTTCTGTCCACTTTAAAAATATGTCCTACTTTGTGTTGGTCTATCACATAAAATCCCAATAAAATGCATTTAAGGTTGTGGTTGTAATGTGACAAAATGTTTAAGGGCGTATGAATACTTTTTCAAAGCATTGTAATAGAGCTGCACGATATTGAAAAAAAAAATCAAATATCAGCATGTGATTTTGTTGTAATAAATACTGGGATATTGACAAGGGGATCAAAATAAATTTCTCTCAAACCCACGCGAGTAATTTAAAATGCAAGAATGAAAATGATCATGAATGGTTCAGAAAGCACATGCAGGGCTCATGCAAAAGCAGCGGCAGTAAACTTTACACTGAATTTTTAAACATATACTAGATAATGTTGATAAGGAACAATCATTAAAATTGTAATGCTTGCTAAGTTTTGTTTCTGCTGAAAAAGTAAAAATGTTAGAGAAACGTAACCCCCCTGCACTATAATGTCCATACTGTATGAAGGTATGAAAAAGCCTGATCTCAAACGAGCTTATGGGGTCCTTATGATTTCAGAACTGCATGCACATAACATGCGATGTTGGTATTAATATCGCATATCATCCAGCCCTGTAATATACTACAGCCATTTTTCGATTTTGGTACAAAATACCCTGCCTCACGTTGTGATGTCATTCGGCGCTGATACCAGTTTTTATGTCACTCAAAAACAAACTGCTTGAGATTAGGGCTGTCAAAATTAACGGGTTAACGTGGATTAATCCATCATCATGATTAATGTGATTAAAATTTTTAACGTAATTAACCCATCTGCAGCGCAGAATGACTCAAAATTCCTGAAATGTCGACCCATTTCGGGCAGTTTTGGTGCGTTCCATTTGCCCTGGGAACTTGTAGTCCGAGTCGTATTCCGGAGTTTTGAAGTCGGAAGTGACAACATGCGTGCTCCCGTTTCTCGGAGATCGGAGAAATATCTCGGACAGAGGATCCTGAGTTCAGAATCTGAGATGGCTGTGCCTTTTATCAACAGAAGGGAAAGTTATAGTTTTATACTGTTTAAGCCCTACTTCTCATTTGTGGCTCATTAAATGGGTCGCACACACTATACCGTCCAACTTATCTGTGGACGTGTTGCTACGGAGTTTTATACATAAAGCACCGCGCGTAATGTGTTATCAACTGATATGGCTAACAATGGCAATTAATTAAGCAACCCTGTGATTATTCTGATTAAAAATTTTAATCGTTTAATAGCACTACTTGAAATACCAAAAGTACGGTACCTGGTATGTTGGAAAAGCGCCCTCTGTCTCTCTCTGTATCTTTGTCTCTTTAGTTCTGTGATGCTCTGTCTCACTCTCTGTCTTTGACTCTCTCTCCCTGACTGTCTCCCTGCCTGTGACTCTCTTTCTGAGTGTCTCTCTGTCTGACTGTGACTCTATCTCTCTGACTGTCTCCCTGCCTGTGACTCTCTCTGAGTGTCTCTCTGTCTGTGACACTCACTCTCTCTCTGACTGTGAATCTATCTCTCTGACTGTCTCCCTGCCTGTGACTCTCTTTCTGAGTGTCTCTCTGTCTGACTGTGACTCTCTCTCTATGACTGTCTGTTTGTCCCGCTCTCGCTCTCTCACTGGGCGCTGGGCACAGCTGGCCTCTCGGGTCGCTCTGGCCTCCTCGGCCCGGAGGAGGCAGGGGGGGGACGTCCCAGCGAGTTGGTGGCCTTGGGGGGCAGGGGCTTCTTTGGGGGGATCCCAGGGAGGGCCGGCTTCGGGATTTCCACCACCTTCACCTCGTCACCTGGCACATGCATACAGGAAGGAGTGTGTCACTGGGTCTGCACCGCCTGAAGAAGGACAGAGCAGGGTAGAGTGGGCCAATGCCTACCTCTGTCCTCCCCCCGCTGGGGCAGGCACTCGGGCCGCTCGGGGGGGACCTTCTTCATGTCTGTTTTGCCATCCGGTTTGCTGTCTGGCTTCCTCTCTGAGGACACAGAGGGGTGAAAGTTCAACACTGGCTTCAGCCTGGCAGCCAAGGCGCCCATTCCTAGCAGTCTAAGGGCAACACATGGGCAACCGGCATCGGAGTGCCCTGACTCACACACGGCAAGCACACAAGTATGCACCTGACACACCAGGGCTGATTCCCTCAGGAAAGGTCAGGTGACACACTTATGATCAAGACACCTGGGAATTACACTGACAGAGAAACGAGAGAGACACGACAGAGAGAGAGATGTTGGGGGAAGAAGAGCATGGAAAAAGCCATTACCTGCATTCTGTTTGGCTGAGGGGGCAGCCGGAGGGGGCGGTTTCTTAGGCCTCTGTGAAGACAGGGAGAGGTTAATCTTCAGGAAGCCTCCAGGGAGCCTCCAGAGAGCTGCTGAGACCTGGTGCTGGGGCAGCCTACCTCCTTCTCCACCTCAGGGACTAAGAGCTTGACAAAGTTGTCCGGGAACACGCCTTGTTTGCCATTCAGCTCGCCGAGCCACCAACCGGTGTCCGCACACTCCTGCGGGGTCAGGGGTCACACATCAGGGGTCAGAGGTCACAGGGCACAGCCCTGAGACTTGACCTGACATTTACCTTGGTGATGATGACTACGATGTCGCCCTCCTTGATGGACAACTCGTCTTCGTTCTGTGCCTCGTATGGAAACAGCACTTTGCAGAACTCCTTTGCTGTAGAGAGGAGATGGGAGCGGCTCAAAATCACCAAGCCAGGCCCCAAAACACAGCCGTCCAATCAAAACACAGCCCAGCATCCCCCCGACCCAGCACCGCCCCCCCAAATCCACCCCAGCATGGCCCCCAGTATGAGGCTGCTAACCTTTAGCCTTGACATCAGAATCAGACTTCACGGCGTCCTGGCCACCTGCGGGGGGAGGGGCTTTCTTCACGGCCTGCTGTGGGGAGGGGGACAGCCAGACACACATAAAGATCCAGAAGTGCCACACGGTCAGCAGCCCAGGCACACACCAGGAACACGCAGCGGGGAGGTGACACAGGAGCAGGAAGAAGCAACGACATACAGAACCCACATGTAAAACATCCCAACTCCACAACCTGCTGAGCCTCCTGGGCCGCTAAACACCTTTAAGCCGAACACAGAAAAGCAGGAAGATCCGGAAGCAGGGAGGGGAGCTGAAGCAGCAGCAACAGAGAGCAGAGATACGGGAGCAGTGTCTACAGCAGTAAAATGGGTAAAAATATACGGCAGATACAGAGAACCAGAAGCCAGAAAGATCAGGGTATAGAGAAACAGAGAGATAGACAGAGATAGAAAGATAGAGAGACAGATAGACGGAGAGATGTTTCTTACTCCCATTCCTCCAGCAGACTCGGCTCGCCCCGCCATGCAAATGCAGCATCTTTACATCTCAATGTAAATCCGGCAGGGACAAGAGAGGCCGGCGGCTGTTGTCACGGCACACAGCCCATCACGCTGTCACTCTCCGTCACTCAACGTCATTCTCAGCCACTCCCCATCACTCTGTCACACCCTGTCACTCCTCACAATGATTTTCTATCAATCCCTTTCACTCTCCGTGTCACTCCCATCACTCTGTCACTCTCCATGACTCTCAATCACAGCAGGATGCTGAGTTGCAGTGAGAGCATGGAGGGCTGCTGACCTTCTCCAGCTCGCCGTCGGCATCCATGGAGCGCGGCCGCAGCTTGATGGCCTGGTCTTTGAAGATGTCCCCAAAGCCAACACCACGGACCTTCTTGGGCTGGATCCCAGCGCTGCCAGACGCCACACTGCCCGTGTCGGAGCGCATACTGCCTGAGTCGCCGCCATCGCTCTCCGAGCCTGTGCTGTCCTTCATGCCTGCCAGGTTCAGAGAGCGTTACCACGGTGCCGCCGTTGCCCAGTTAGCTGCTCCCCATATCTGCCTTAGTCTCTTATGTAAGGCATTAGCAGGGGAATAGACCCACACATGAGAGCAGTGGGACTCACTGGTACGGCCACTGCGGCTGTCCTCCTGGGGAGTGGGCAGGTCCTCAGCCTCATCCAGCAACAGCTTGGTGAAGTTAGAGGGGAACATGCCAACCTTTCCATGGAGAGTGCCTTCCCACCAGCCCTCCTCCACCTGCGGTCAAACAGGCACACAGCCACGCCCTCTTATTAATACATGCACCTCATACACAGGCAAACAGCCCCGCCCTCATTAATGCACGCACACGGCCACGCCCTCATTAATGCACGCACACAGCCAAGCCCTCATTAATGCACGCACACGGCCACGCCCTCATTAATGCAGGCTTCTCCCATGCAGTCACGTGGCCACACCCTCTTATTAACATGTGCCCCTCCCAAACAGTCACGTGACCATGTTCTCTTATTAACATGTGCCCCTCCCAGTCATGGTGACCACACCCTCTTATTAGCATGCACATCTCCCAGTCACGTGGCCACACCCTCTTATTAACATGCACATCTCCCACACAGTCACGTGGTCACACCCTCTTATTTACATGCGCACCCCTCATGCACTCACGTGGCCACGCCCTCTTATTATAGCACACACGGCCTTCACAGGTGACCAAGTAGCCAGCTAGCTCACCTCGGCCAGAATCTCGATGACATCCCCGATCTTCAGCTCCAGCTCATCCTCATTCTGAGGGGCATAGCTGAAGGCGACCTTACATCTCCTCCTGCGGATGGCGTCTCCTGCTGGCAACGGGGCAGACAGGTGAGACAGCGGGTTGGCAGGTCAAGATATTGTCACGGTCATAATGAGGGTAATGATGCCCCCCCGTTTAACAATAACAGAGTGTGTATTATGGGGGGGTGGCATGTCACATCAGCAGGTTAGGGATCAGTGCCAGTGACCTGGAAGGTTGCTGGTTTAAATCACATGAGTGACAGAGAAATCCTCTCACTACGAGGCCCCTGTTATGCCACCTGCTGGCTGACCCTAAGCCTTTCACTCACCTCTATGTACATATCTGTGTGTGCATAATGCAGAGCCAGAAGGATTTTTGAAAACCACCAAACTGTAAAATGTCTCATATCTGGCATTAAAGTAACCAAAATATAAGCATAAAAATTAAAAATTCATAATAACATTATTCTATTACAAATTTACACTAAAAATAACAGAGAAAAGCATTGTGCAATACAAATGTCAGTTCCTGTGCATGATTTTTCAGTTCAGTATGCACAAAGAAATGAATGAATACATTTACCGACACGGGCGGAACCTAAATTCACAAGTAGCTCTTCAACACGGAAACATTATGTTAATTGTTTCTGAGAGTTACGGCTAATGCTGGTTACAGTGAGTCATAATTGGCACTTTGGGAACATTGTGGTTTCCCAAAAAAGTACATCAGCACTGGAGAGGGAGTAGTTAATACTGTTATACTGAGCTAAGATATGCTGCTGAAAACACAAGCAAACATGCCAGCTCATTTGAGGTGACATCATGTGAATGTATTTACTACCAGAGCAAGACAAACCGCCTCGGCAACTCAGTCTCCCCACAGCATTTTTACCAGTAAATTCAAACTGGACTGAAAAATAACAATAAGCACCTACAGATATGCACCCATACTCGGAGAGCAGAGAACACAGGCTGTAGTTCCTTATAATCTTCTAGGTTTCGTCAATTATACACACCGACAGACACATTGCCTTTTGTTTGGTATACAATAATTTGTAATTGTGTTCATTTGCAGTTTTAGTAATAAATAATCTCAAAACAAATTCTGTTTCACCTGCTGTACCAAAATTGCACTGAACTATGAACCTAAAATTAAGGTTTGTACCAAAACATGAGTTATGTGTCCTGCTGCTACACCCATTCGCCACTAGATGCCGCCCTGCACCTGCTACTCAGCAGAGTCCTTTCCATGGCAACACATAATCGTCAGCTAAATCCCATCGGCAGACAGAGGCAGCTGCCTCAGCCAGGCCAGCTGCAGACCACCCCCTCCCCCGGGGCATGTCCGTACCTTTCTTGACGGCCCGCATGCTGGGCTCAGACCCCGGGCTGGGGGCGCCGTTGGGGAGCTCTGCCTTCTTAGCTCCACTGTTGACCTCCTTCTTGATCTCCTACAGAGGGAGCAGAGTGTTCAATCCCAGGGAAACCCCACCTAACCTGTGCAGTTGGTGCCTTCCAGACCCGTCCGCCTCCCTCCCAGCACTGGGACGGGGCAGGTCAGCTGTGCATCAGACCCTGGGGGAGCTGCCACTCAGTAAGAAATGCAGCGTGATGACAGTTAGAGAAGCAGGGCCATCTGACAGGAAGGACGGGCCCCTAGATGCGGCCATGCTCACCCAGCTGCCGCATCCACTTCCTGTTTCTGTCAGTGAGTGAGCTGAGGTTAGGCTGCGCAAACACACGCAGACAGCGTGCAGACACACACAGCTGGCACCCAGACACACACGGCTAGCACCCAGATACACGCAGCTGGTGGCCAAACACACCCAGCTGGTCCCCAAACACACACAGCCTGCATGCAACCACATGCAGAGGACATTCACACACTGTGCCTAGTCACACACACCCAGCCCAGTGATACACGCATCTGCAAACACATGCTGATGTCATGCACATTCACACAGGTACCACCCAGACACGTCAGGGATCAGCGCCTCACTTGGCTGAAAGACGCACATGTGCTCGACACATTTAAAAATAAACTACTTTCCGTCAACCACGTGGCGTTTGATGGCTGACAGGCACCCGTCCCCCCCAGCAGGATGAGGACCCACCCAGCACATTGCAGCAAGAGAAGAAGCCGCAGCTGGTGGTGCTTTTCGATGGCTCTCACCCACCCCAGGCCAAAATGACCTGAGGGCAGACCTGCTGTCACACAAACCTCCGCTTTGCTCATGGGTTCCATGGCAGCAGCACTTACAGATCTCACGTGCCCACCCGCCCCGGCAGCCCGCAGAGTCATTCAGGGCTCCGCCAGCGAGGGGCAGGTTTGGCGAGAGCCTAGCAGGGCATCGATCTTAGGGCTCTTTTCCACTGCACCAAGTACCGAACTTTTGGTAATTAAAGAAAGTACCAATACTACAGTACTTTAAGGTGCTGGTTTTCCACTGGCATAAAAAATGGTACCGATGTCGAATGACATCTCAATGCAAGGCAGGGCATTTTGTACTGAATTAGCTGCAGTATATTATAGGGCTGGACGATGCGTGATATTCATACCAACATTGCATGTTATGCACAGAAGTTTTAAATAACAAAACAAATGTCAGTTACTTATATAATTTTACACTATGTTTAAGTTCACCAGATAACACGACATTGACCTTTTTCTTTTTTATTGGTCTTAAAATAGAAAGTCCATAGGTTACAAGCCTCCAAATCAAACTGAAGTGTACTATACTCCTTCAAATAATAATAGGCGCAGGGTAATATTATTAATATCAACATCGCATGTTATGCACATATAATTCTTACATCACTAGTCAGCTAGATTAAGATCAAGCTTTTTCTTACTTTGAATTCTGTACGAACATTATAGAGCGGGGAGTTCAAATTTAAAACATTTTTGATCTTTCATAGAAAAACACCCTGACTAGTTTGCTGTCCTGGTATTTTACACAAAATCCTTTTTACATTTCTTGTCATGCCATCCTGATCTTTTTGTTGTGTCTGTTCTTCCAATGAGACTGCTGTTTTTTTGTGTTTTCAGTGTTTTCTGAATTCACAACTGTTTTCAAGGCAGTGTTTGTATTGTGTTTCAGAGCCAAGCTAACCAACTGACAAAGAAAGCGTTTCAAGTCCCACCCCAAAGTAGCGAAGTACCACAACGGTACCCCACCTGGTTTGGCACTTTTGGTACTGGGGCTCGACCGGGCGTCAGTGGAAAAGGAAAAGTACCAAAAGGACCGTACCAAAAGTAAGGTACTTGGTGCGGCGGAAAAGTCCCCTTATGGACTGCGGTGTGGACGCTTAGCGAGCTGGCACCTCCAGCTGGGTGCAGACAGGAAGTATGCTGGGAGACAGCTCCTGCACCAGCAGCCACCCCTCCCCCCCACCGGACAAACTCGGAGGAATCTCTCTACAGGACTCTCTGCTGACAGTAGGGGGCACTAGAATCTGAGCAGATATGCTTCACTGCCATTTACAGTAAGCTTGCTGGAGTCTTTTCACCAAACATCTGCCATGCCCCCATTCCGGGTCCCTTTCTTCCCGGTCAGGAAAGCGAAGTGGGGGGGACTTGCACGGTTACGGGAACTTTGCTTGAAATTTCATGGCTATTTCAATTCCTGGCCATATTCCGGCCGGCTCCCCCAGAGCTCCGTCTACAGGAAGTGTCCCATTTCGCACTGTAATGTGGCTCCTTTTCACCTCCTCCCAGCCCAGCTGCTGCATTCCTGCTTTTTGCCTGCTGGGCGTGACCCCCCTAGGACTGCTCCAGCTACGGCCATGAGGGGGCAGCCATAGGCACAGCTCTGAACCGGAACAAGATCTACAACACTTTAACAACGAAACTAGCAAGAAGGACAGGTGGATGGAGGGATGCTCTGTGTGTGTAAACCGGTGAAACACACCCAGCAAACACACCCCTGCAAGCAGAGAGATACACCAGCGCCTTCTTTGCTCAAGGAAAGTTAATGCGTCACTGGTTCTAGGTGTGAAGGGATCATGCTTTTCTGGGAAGGACACAAGCCAAGCGGCCGCAGGAGGTTGAAGACGCTATACAGTGGGCCGCTCAGACTCCTCTGTTCACAGTGGACAGCAACCTGGACCAAAAGAAAACGTTAAGCGGAAAAACAAAGGCTACTATGCTCTTAAAGGACGGTGGCCTTGATGACACAGTTTGGCCTCGAGAACTCCCAGCATGCTCAAGAAAAACAGCCCAATTTCCTGAATAGCCCAAGTCCCAGAACACACAGACACGGAGACACAAACACAGATGTACACAGACAGACAGACAGACAGACAAGAGACACAAACACAAAGACACAGAGACACAAAGACAGACACACACAGAAACATCAAGACTGTAAACAGAGCACTATACAAGGGTAACCACTGACTTCCCTTGGTCTATGATCACAGTGTGTGTTATCTGGTTATATACTGATATATTGCACTTTCACACACTAACATTGGTGTGTAACTGAAGCATTTCAGCTTTGACGAGTTTCCAGTCCTGTCACATGAATCAGACAGAGGCATGGGCGCCAAGGACAGATGGACGTGCAGATAATGCACCACCCCCGCAGATGCACAGCGGCACCATGACTGGACAGAAGACTTCAGTGCGTCTGCATACACATTGTAATATTACACTGCGACACATCTGGGCCTAGAGGCCAGACCTCACCCTGGGGGCCCATCATCACCTAGCCAAACACCCCCATGTCGCGAGGCCCACTGGTCATCTGCCTGCTGCATTCTGGACCGTCCATGCAGGTGCTGATCGCTTTCTCATATGGCCCCATCTGGAGGAGGCCATCTTGAGGCACAGCACTTGAAAATGTGGGCAGGGACTTGCACTGAGGCTGCCAATCCCTAAGCATGTCTCCCCATTTCACATGACGTGCAGATGTCCAATCAGAAGACAGTATCTATGGGAAGGCGCTTCACTCAGCAGAGTCTGGCCCTCGGACAGAAAGCAGCAGAGCGGCTGTGATCCAGAGACTGTGGGCGAGTTCTGGAAGCAGCCAGGATTTGTCCATCTTACAGGCCGTTTCTAAAGGCATTTGCGTGCAACAGGATTTGGAACGAGAGAGGAAGAGGATCTGCGCTCCTGTGTCCTGTTTGCACCGAGGCATGAATGTCTTACTTCCTGGGAGAAGTTAAACAGTCACATAGGCAGAAACAGATAGCAAACACTGGGCAACGAAGATCATGTCACAGAACAACAATGGGGTGTTGCTTACATACTTTATGCTGAACTCCATCCATTTATTTTTTTGTAACTGCTTATCCTATTCAGGGCCGCGGAGGGTCCGGAGCCTATCGCGGAGGCTACAGGCACAAGGCAGTGAACAACCCAGGATGGGGTGCCAACCCATCACAGGGCACACTGACTCACCATTCACTTAGTCTTGCACAGATGAAAATTGTTGTGCTGATTAAAGAAGCAATAAAACTGGCCTTCTTCGGATTAGTCGAGTCTCCAGTTGTGGGTTCAATTACAAGGTCAAAATGGTTAGAAAAAAATAACTTTCTTCTGAAATTCATTAGTCTATTCTTGTTCTGAGAAATGAAGGCTATTGCATGCGAGAAATTGCCAGGAAACTGAAGACCTGGTACAATGCTGTGTACTCCTTTCACAAAGCAGCGCAAACCAGCTCTAACTATAACAGAAAGAGGAGAGGGAGGCCTCGGTGTACAAGTGAGCAAGATCATCTTCAACTGGCAGATTAATTAAATAGTATCTGCAAAAGTCCAGTCTCAACATCCACAATGAAGAGGCAACTCCGGGATGCTGGCCTTCTAGGCAGAATTCCAAAGAAAAAGTAGTATTTTGGAATGGCCAATAAAAAGAAAAGACTGACATGGGCAAATGAACATGAATATTAGACAGAGGAAGACTGGGAAAAAGTGCTATGGACAGACGAGCCTAAATTTGAGGTGTCTGGATCGCAAAGAACGCAGATCAAATGAAAAGACGCTGGAGGAGTGCTTGATGACATTGTTATGGGAGCAGCCTGGCCGAATGGTACGTAAGAAGTGCCCATCAAGCCAATCCAACTTGTGGGAGATACTTCACGTAGCACAGGGGGAAATCTCCATCAGGTTACCTCAACAAACTGACACCTAGAATGCCCAAGTTCTACAAGGCTGTAACTGCTGCCAATGGAAAGTTTGATGAACACAATTATTATTTTCAAAAATGATTATTTCTAACTATATCAATTATTATTTTCTATTTATTTAGCTATATTTCCTATTCAAACTCATTTCATGAATGTTTGCGAAGAGCAAGGAGACTTGCTTGCTGGGACAGAACACGCTCTTTATTCTAGTCCTGAACTGGACTGTATCAGGCACCGAACTAGCACCAAACCGTTAATGCACACAACAGAGGTGGTCAGACGCCGAACTGTAAGGTGCACACAGAGTGGGAGAGTTATACAAGACAAAAACACGTGAGGATCGGACAGGGTACATACAAGATACAGGCAAACACGCATGCCACGATTGGGAAGGCAACTATAACCATAGCACAATTACAGACAGGGGCTATTTACATTGCCTATGGGCATGCCGGGATATGTGGACCCCAGCCAGCGCTACCCTTTCTTTGTGGGGACTCTCCATTCATTTCTATGCCGAAAACTCTAATCCCAGCATGAAGGCCATAACCTCTACCCAGCCCTGACCTTAAGTAACCAAACAAAATATGAGGCTTTTGGCTTTTTTACTTTTTTGACTGCATTCATGGATCTTTGAAATCTAAAAAATAGTCCCCACAATGTAAAAAAAAAAAAAAAAGGTTTTTATTACCTTGTGGAGGACATTTGGTCCCCACAATGTAATATATACCTAATACACACACACACCATCTTAAACATAATATAAACTTCAATTCTAATATAATCTCAAAAGACATAGTTTTAGGAGTACCATGGATTTGTTTGGCTTATATTTACTGTTCTGATGATACTTGGTAGTGCGTGGATAATTTCTGAAACGAATATGCCTTTTGCCTTCTGGGGTACATTTTAGTGGAAAATATTTAAAATATATGCCTCACTGTGCACAGGGTTACTCTGAAATACTTTAGCGAACAACACTGCAACTTGGACAACCACATCAGACAAGTTCTCTCAATTCCAAAGATATGTGATTCTTCTCTAAGTCCGTGTGTTATACCGATCCAAAGCTACAAGCCTGAGATTAATGGGTGTTAAAATCAACACCTTTTTTGTTTGTTGGGTTCAATGGGTTAAAACACATATAGTTATTAGAAGAGATACAGATGTTGGAATGGATACAGATATTAGAATAGAATAGCAGCTTTATTGCCAGGTGATCACAGCCAGTGGAGATGTTTGTTAATACTGCTTATGCCAGTACACAGAAACAGATAAACAGGGTATAAACTATGGGTGCAGCAATTTATCAATTCTGATCGATATATCGATTTTTAAGGCCACAATAAGATTTAATCAGCTGAACATGTATGGAGACTCTGCACTGAGTGTGCTCTCACCTGGAGACAGGTATTACAGTGTGCTGATGTCCACATGGTGGGACGTCCAGCAGCCAGAGGCTGGGCCCCAGACCATGCCTGCATTCATTCATAATACCAGTTCATAAAAGCAGGCTGGGCAACCCCCCCCCCCTTTCCATCCACATTGGAGGGCCTGATCAAACAGGACCTAGGGCTGTAATCAGACACTCACCAATCGACCAGCCAAGGACCGGAATTAGCCGATTTTCAGCGCCCTCGGCTTGGACTAGAGACCAGCCGGTCAGTCTCATCCATTTCCAATTCCAAACCAGTCCATTTTATGCATACACCACACGTCATACACACAGCAGTGCAGGCAATAGCCTTACAGTCATGTGCACACTCACAGCCAGACACTAACATGTCGTTTGCCTGGACACTCTTCACTGTGAGTGAAGACGACAGAAAGCTTGCAATTTGTAATATATATAAAGCGAAAGCAAACCGTGGGGGAACCATCAGGATAACGTGGTGAAACATTGGAGGTAAATTTTAAAATGATTATTAAACATACTAGATAATCCTGAAAAGGAATATTCATTAAAATTGCAAAGCTAGCTAAAGTTTTTTTCCTAAAACTAAAAATGTTTTAGCGAAACTTGAACCCCCTGTGCTATAATGTCCATACAAAATTGAAGGTATGAAAAAGCCTGATCTTAATCTAGCTTAATAGCGATGTAAGAATTGTATGTGCATAACATGCATTGTTGACATTAATAATACTACCCTGTATCAATTATTATTTGGAAGAGTATAGTACACTTCAGTTTGATTTGGAAGTTTGTAACTTATGAACTTTTATACTAAGTTTATTTTAAGACATATAAAAAAAAGAATATATCAATGTGAATTTGAACATACTGGAAAATTATATAGGTAACTGGCATTTGTTTTGTTATTTAAAACCATTGCATCTGCTCTTGTTTGCTAAAGTAAAATATGTTAGATAAAGTTGGGTGTACAGCAACTCATTTTCAGTTAATTTCAGTTAAGTGTGACTCTTTCCAGTCACAGAGCACTTTATTTTGAGACTTGTTTAAGTGAGAGAAGATCCTGTAACTTAATGCAGTTTGGGGGAAACTGTAGTTGAACAATTTATTTTATTATGAAAATAAAATTTTGCATTGAGGAAAAGCTGAGCATGCTGTCAATTAGAGCACTTAGAAAGAAAAAAATATCAGCAAGTCACACTTGCAAAAAAACATCGGAATCGGCTAAGAAAATTGCAACTGTTGCATCTCTAGCTGTAATCGTACACATATTCATCGTGTGAGGTTCAGTACACCATTTTCTGTTCGGTACGCACAATAAAACGAATGAATAAATTTACTGACACAGATGGAACCTAAATTCACAAGTTGATGTTCAACATAGACCACATTATAATAATTGTGGCTGAGTTGGTTATGGCTAATGCTGGTTACAGGCGGTTTGAGAACATTTTGGTTTCCCAATAAATTACATCAGCACCAGAGAGAGATTAGTTCTTGAGACCGTCTGTCTGAAATCGGATATATTTGCTGGAAACACATCCAATGTACCAAGTTGGAAATTTACATGGATTTTCTTGATCAAGAGTCACCACACACGCACACATACACACACCATGTCAAATATGCAAGTAATACATTAAACAATAAGGGACTTTGTTGAACAAATACCTTTTCCATTCAACTTTTAAACTTACTAACAATGATCTAGTTAGCGCAGGTACAGGAATAATTTGCCAACAGGCTTAAGCGACATCTCCCTTATGAAGATTAATCAGTAGGATTCAATAGTAGAGATGCACCGATACCGATATTCGGATCAGTATCGGCGCCGATCCAGACCTATTTGACGGATCGGGTATCGGCCAAGCGTGACCGATCCACGACCTATACTTACTTATTTAGTTTTTGGCAATCAATTGCATGACAGCTCTTTCCCATTTTACATGTTTTTTTGCGGCATTCAAATCGAACGCTATCGCTGCCCCTCAGTCTTTTTTGCTACTCAGTGGGTGTGAGTACAGTGATGTCCGCCTGCTGTGACGTCATGCGCATACCCTGCGCAGTAAGTGGAGCGCAAGATAAGACGTGACGATCTGGGAGTATTTTACGCTTTTAACAGAAATCAGTAGCACAGTGATTTGCAATGTATGTAAAATAAAGTTTTGAGGTGGGAATAGCGATTAATGGACAATCCCTTTTAACTAAGCCAGAGGACTGCTGCAGGACTGGTATCCCTGTCAGCACAAGTACGTAGGCAATATGTCGCATAAACGGCGGATGGTCGCATTTGGATCTCGTTTTATTCGCGAAAACGTCGGATCGTCGCGGTGTTGAAAAGCGTTGGTCGTCTAAACGTCGGATCCTCGCTTTTAAGTCGAAGGTCGCTTTTTGGTAGGGCAAACTACGCATCACGTCGGGTCTTTAGAAAAGGGTTTGTTTGCCTCTGGGAGTAGTAATATTACTATAATAATATTATTTAATGTAGTAATATTACTTGTCATAAAGGGTATGGTATGATTTACATGGCTATTTTATATACTGGACTTTGTTAAATGTTTCTTGTTATTATCGATTATGTTTATTTGATATCCTGTTTATATGACAGTATTTTAAATAAGAGTGCGCACTTGTGTGGAGATCTATTGAGAGATATCGCACTGTGGGTGAAGACTTGGCAATGTCAGATAGCTATACATACAACTGTTCTTAAATAAGTGTGTGTTGTTAGGGAGACAATGGTCTGCCTCTGCAATTGTACTCCATCATGTCTTCGATGAAAGTACTCCATTGGTTTTCCAATAAGTTTTGGGTGCTTTGTTTCGATATGCCGCTTGAGTTTCGATGGTTTTAGGACTTCGTTTGAAAGTGTTAATCCACAATACACACACTGTGCCTTGGGCTTACAGGGCTGGCTTAAAGCAATGCATTCGGGTCCTGACGCAATGCATCATGGTTAGATTTAAACGTGGTGCTGGCGGCCCTTTACGGACCAATAACCAGTCTCAATTTTAAATTCGTGGCCCAATCTGTAGCCTTCGTGGCTCATCAGTGGTTGAGAAACGTGGTTTTAAAAGATATTTTGTTCCCTGTTAAA
>JAODJW010000081.1:24547465-24559385 GCA_026777045.1 Hyperopisus bebe
ACACCGATGAGGAATACAAACATCATAGATGTGATTATCCGTAAGTAAAACCAATGTTTAAGCAAAGGTAAAATTTGGCCTTTCAGGATAAAGTTTTTATCCTAAAGGTTTAAACACAATATGGATTTCACCTCCCATAGTTTTTCATTGGTTTTAATGCCCAAAGTTGCTTTTTTCAGACTGCAGATAAAAAGTGAACAATCCCAACCTAAAGGAATAACAATAAACTCACCTGTTCATGATTGACATTTATCATTTAATAAGGTCTAATGTAAGTGAATTGTCTGTTCTGTTATTTAGAGTCTGCATTACGAAACCTACTGGTGTCTAGTCCAAATGAGGCTGAAGCTGAAACAACCATAAAAGAGTGGCTCGTGACAGGCTGACCAGGCGTGTCTGACAGTTCTTTTCTTTCTGTATTTTTAAATTTTTGTAACGTGTGCATTTTATATTGTGTGTGTGCATTTCATGTTTTGTTTGGTTTTTTAATTCTGAACACCTTTGTATTTTTTATATGTATTATAAATATATTAGTATCGATACGTGTTCAACACTAAAGCAAACATTGAAATAATAATTGGCAATCGTAGGATAAGAGGGTCAGGGAATCATCGCGTAGGATAGTAAGAGGGTCGGGAAATGACTGAAAAGCTACTAAATACCGACCTTAAAAACACGTATCAGCGACGTAGCACCGACGTACTTGTGCGGGCTGGGATGGAACTGCGAGACTAAAAAAGCAATGGATGATTTGGGAGTCGCTAACTTAATTTGACTCTTTTGCGAACTCGTTGCAGCTTCTGGTACAAGAGGGGCTGCCATCGCAACAAAAGTGTAACTGCTGACGCAGAAAAACTTAAATTTTAAGCATTTGCCACTTGTGTATATTTGCTTTGAAGATATCCATATTGAACTGCAAATACCTCACAAATGCTTAAAACAAGAGGGGGAACAGTACATTATACATTTTTTTTCCATCTGTATTTACTAGCTTAAAAAATTTAATGTATAAAGTATAACAAAGTAAAAAAAAGCTCTTGTATCGGCAGTTGTGTATCGGAATCGGATTGGAACTGAAAAAATGTGGATCTCCCATCTCTAATAGGTTATTTATGACACGTGTGAACTGCTACTTTCTATTTATTTGTTTTTTTATATAAAACATCTATATTTACTACGGGTGTCACGAGATCTCGCGATATTAGAACATGAGATTTCTTGTGGGAGTGAAAAACGTTCTCGCGAAGGAGCTGCAAATCAGCTGACGTAAGCATGTCAGTGTCTGACGAAATTACCATAGTAGATGCCCCAGACACTTAAATCTTTTGTGTGGCAGCATTTTGTGTACCCGGCAGAAAATATAAAAGGCGAGACAGTGACAGACAAGACACAAACTATCTGTAAGCATTGTAGGAAAATAATGGCGTACACAGCGGCTAACGCTACTACTATGCTAAGCCATTTGTAGCACCATCATTTACCTAAATCCACTGCACCGGTGAAGAAAACATTAAAAATGTTTTATGTTTATATTTTATTTATATTCTATTTATGTTCAATTGAGTAATACGAGAGAAGCCTGTCATTTGCGTTTATGGTGACATATTTTATAGTCCTACATATTCGTTCTGTTCTTTACTGCATATGATGATGGTGATTACTAAAAAAAAATCACCATACATCTACATTATTTAGCATTTTTGTCTTTCAGATTAATCAAACAGAAGGCTGCTTTCCAGTAATATATTTTTCTAAATAATTTTTCTTTAAAATAGTTAAAATATCGTCTTGTCTCGTTCTCGTGAACCCAATATCGTGTGTCTAAACAGACACACACAACTTTATTTCCATACTGTCTGATACTCAAAATTGAACTTTACACATTCTGTATCTAAATTTCTCTGCTAGCTTGTACTCACAGCAGAGCAATCTTTTTCACAGGTATCACACTAAGTCTTTATATGCAAAGTGCACTGTGGTGTCTCAAAAGACCACACAATTGCACACATGCTTGCTCACATCTTTCTTTTGTACAGGCTGTACCATCTGATATTTGGACTTCTTATAGTATTTACACATTGTGCTCGTTAACATTTATTAAAGATATTTCTTTTAGCATTGTCCACAACACCACACTAAATGATGTTGACAACACGCACACACACCTTTTGTTTATAGCATCTAATATTTTAACTTAACACATTCTATAACAGGTTGGGTACACTTCATGACATTTTATTTCATCCTTTTGTGACACATTTATAATGCATATATTGTGCTTATGTCACGTTAGTGCAGACATAACTACATGCATAAATAATCTGTCTTACAAACTTTTACAAAATAATGATAAATTTACACAGATCATTACTGTATACTTCACTTGTTCCAATTTAGACATGATCAGCATATCAGACAAAGCAAAGAACCTCATTGTTGAAATTCAATATCAATGGTTATGAGTAAAAGCCAAAATGTTATGGTAGTAAGAACATAACACGAGACACGATGCAGCAACGAATACCAATGCACTACACACCAAACCCTTTTCCCTTAAATAGAAAAGTAATGTAGTTCTCAAAAATCCCATGACTTTTTTCAAACTTTCTGATATTTTGTGTTTTCCATGACTTTTCCAAGTCTGGAAAAGGTGATTTCTTAATTCCATGACTTTTCCTGGAATTTCATGACTGTATGAACACTTTGTAAATCAGCCTCAGCCAGTGCCTACCACGCCATTATTAATATGCATGAGATTTGCAATTCATTTAATTAACTTGGAACTCTTGATCAACTAAATTCATTAGTAAATGAATTAATGGCAAATAATCGATTATCGATTAATCATTAAAAACCCTAATACCCTAGTGTCGGCAGCCATACCAGCTGCAGTTCAAAAAAGATCATTCGTCTGAAGCTAAGTAGGTTTGGGCCTGGCCAGTATCTGGATTGGAGACCAACTAGGAAAGCTGGGTTGCTGCTGTAAGAGGTGTTGGTGTGGCCAACAGGTTAGTCAATCCTGCGGCCAGTGTGGCTCCCAATGCAGTGACGCGGACACTGTGCTGTAACGAGTGCTGCCCTCTGGATGAGGTGTAAAATCAAGGTCTGGCCTCTCCGAGGTCATAAAAGATCCATGGGCATCTTTCGAAAAAGTAGGGGTGGTACCCCGATGTCCTGGCTAAAATTGCCCACTGTGGCCCTATGAAATCTGGCCTCCTAATCATCCCCTGTATCGAACTGGTGAATTCTCTCCTGTTCCTTCAACACCTTAGCTACTGTGCAGTGACTGTACTGGTGCAGAATGGCTGCTGTCACATCATTCAGGTGGGGGCTACACAGTGGTGGTGGTTGAAGCGGCTCCTTGTTGCCTCTGTGAGGCGGTTTGAGTGTCCTGAAAAGTGCTATATAAATGTAACTTTCATTTAACTCAATGTGTGTATGACCGGAGTAAGACAGAAATAGCCTCTGCGCTGTAGTCTCCCCAGGTGTTTTTCTGGGGAATTCAGACTGGGTAAAAATGTATATTTTCTTTTTTATATATATATATGAGAGAAATATATATATTTCAATGTGCAGATAAGTGTTGCAGCTTTTTTTTTATTCAGACACAGAGACACACATTGTCTTTGTACAACAACTGTTCCTAATTGTTATTGCAGTTTAAAAAAATTATTTTTAATGGTGTACTAAAATTGCAATGAGCCATAAACCCAAAAACAAGGTTGGTACCGAACCGTGAATTCTGTGCACTGTCACACCCCTAACAGGAACAGAAGCCCCCGGCTCGGTGATTTCGGGGGGGGGGGGGTAGCATCCTTCCCGGGCTGATGACGCCCTGAAACTCACAGTCCCATGAACTGCGCAGGTGGGCCAAGACCCAGACGACTCCACAGGCCCATTTAATGGGGGAACAGGATGGCTGGGGGGGCACTGTGTGCTTGGGGGGGGGTCAGGGACAGTCCGTGAAGCAGGCTTCTCACTAAGTACTGACACCTCCCACATGGCCTAGGCAGAGAAACAACTGCAGGGGGGTGAAGCCAGATCAGCACAATGCAGCCGTACATCGACCCTAGGCTGGGGTCCGGCCTCCGGCTCGTGAGGGGGGAGGCGCATCTTACGCAACACACACTCAGAACTCCCTCCAGACCCAGACTAAGACCAGACCAAGGCTCGGTTAATTCAGAACCAGGACCAAACCCAGCGAGTTGCCACCGCACCAAATGCAGGGTGGCACCACAGTGAGGACGCCTGGGGCCTCAGAGCAGGAGGGCTTTGGGACAGCAGTGTTCGCGAGCCACCGGCCACACAAGCACGGGGGGGGGGGAGGTGCGTGCAAAAAGTGTCTCATTATCGCCTCCTTACTGCTCAGATATTTCACACATCTGAGATTCAATGAGCACCTGAGAATTTGGTCAAGCAGCACACTGGGTTACCAGCTCCATGATGAACTGCCCTCAGTCCGGTCAAGGTCGTCACAGGTCACAGGACTCACCCTGACGAAGTTATCCGGGAAGAAGCCCCTGCGGCCAGCCAGCTCTCCCTCCCACCAGCCGCCGTCATCCTTGCGGATGTTGCTGATGATGTCGCCGACGGCGATGGTCAACTCGTCATCGTGCTGGGCCCTGTAGTCGAATTCCACAATGGCCTCCACTGGAGGGGGACGTCAGGAACAGAGCAGCTTATTTACTGAGATTTACCTCACTAGCGCCTGCCCGACACCCAACCCCAACCATCACAGGAACCCCAACAAAGCTCCTTGGCTCTTGTAAACCCATCCGGTTCTGGTCCCGTGTTCAGCTCAGACGGTTCTAACAAAACATACACTTTCTCACCTCACACACACACACACGGCATAAAGGAACCGACCTGTAACCGAGCCGTACCGCAAAGAGAGACTAGTTACAGCACGGTTCCAGCTCGCTTCGGGTTTCCATTGCTGAAGGCTCGGCTTGGTAATGGTGTTGCCTGGTCTGGAGAGTGACAATGACGTAAAGCCTAAGAGACACTTGTTTACTGTTCATACGGTGTACATCATGATCATACTATGTGCAATTATTATTAATAATATTTTTTTTATTGTGTGCCAATTTCCCCTAGAACTGTCAGTGAGAATCACTGTCTTATGTTAGCATTAAACACTAGCGGAATTAGCATTCCCTTGCGTAAATTTGCATTACGAATCCATTCTGTTCAGCTGTTCTATAGTACTTTTTAAGTAGGAAGTTGGAAATTCTAAAGATCTGAATTATTTGGAATGTATCAGTACAATACATGCGCAATACTATTAATATTGAATGATACATAGAATATATGCTTTTTCCTTCAGATAATCCATGCGACCAATCAGATGGTGGTGACACAACCAGCTCAGTCTGGTCACGCTTTCGACCCTGATAGTAAGCCCGGCTGTCCCAGTGCAGGCACGGCTTGGCTCTTGGTGGCAGTGGAAAACCACCAATAGATAGATTGACAGACAGACACACACACACACACATAATCAGACACACACAGGCACAAACATAGACACAGGCCTTCTTCCCAGAAAGGTTCTCGGATGGCCTGCAGCTGAAATGAGGCCAGTCTCAGTAACAAACAGGAAGTGTCCTGCAGATGGCCAGTGTTTACAGACACCCCCCCCGTATGCTGTGTTACCCCCTTCCCCCCCATCAGAGCACAGACTGTCCGGCATGGCACCTCCCCTAGGGATTTACACAGCCTGGAGAAGGGCATGTTGATTTATACACAGTGCACTGCATGGGGGGGGGGGGGTTTGTGAGAGTATGATGGTGCCACCTCAACCCCCCAAAGACAAGTGAGGAGCTGATCCATCCATAATAAATCTCAGCAGTCCAGAGCTTCCTGCGTCCTCACTTCCTCCTCCTGCATCCTCACTTCCTCTTCCTGCTCCTCTTATGAGAAGCCAGCTCCTTGCAGAAGCTCCAGAGGCTATAAATCTGCCATCAGCAGGAATCCGAGGTCGACAAACCCAACCCACCCTTGCAAAGATCTGGTACCCTCCCTACAGAGACACAAGGGGGCCGCCAAGCCCGATGCGGTTCGGCTTCAAATTGACACTCAGGCTGAGCCCTTCAGGTCTGCTGCTCTGTGCTCCCTGACCCTCCGACCTGCGGGGCCCAGCACTCAGTGATGGTGAACAGTGCTGCACGAGGCCTCATCACCCCACACCCTGCTAGATCCCGTCACTGGGCACTCTGTCCAACCCCCTGCTCTTGCCTCACGGACACTGCTCCTCTCTCTGGGGGTGTCTGCGAGCCTCGCCGGCTCATTGTGGAGGCATACAGATACAGAGTGTGAGCTAAAGAAAGACACATTAAACCCTGCATCTGCATCTGCAGCCTGGAATGTGGGGCTCCCTGTCGCAGGTCGCCATGCGGAGGTGCAGCGCCCACCCACCCCCAGCCACTGCGGGATGAGCGCCTCCCTTGTGCAAGAGCACACTGCCACAGTGTTGCCAGCTGCCTTTTCACGCTGCACAGGCCCCCACTGTTCCCCGCGATGCCACCCTCCCAGGAAGTGATGGCACTGCAGGCAAGCTCCACCTCTCACCGCAGTGACCCCACCGGCGACAGCTGTCAGGACACACAGCAGGTCCTCCGTCATCTAAGAGATGCCAAACCAGCCCCTCCCCCCCCAACAAATCTCAACACACTAAGCTCCTGCGATTGCTCCTTCACACTCGGGCCATCACGTGAGCCAGCCTTCCTGTGGACATATAACGGAGGCCTGTCCCCTCGTAGGAACACGCCGTGGCATATTCTGGTGGCCCCCTGGTCTGGTCTTACAGATGACCATTAAAGCCAGTCCTCTCCCAGCAGATGGAAAGTTGTCATGGAAACATCACCATGACAACGCAAGCATTCTGGGTAATGAGCACCTTTTTACCATTTACCATATTAATCTTCCAAACAACTACAAATCCTGCCCAGGGTGTCTCCAGCAGTTGCTGGGACAGGTTCCAGGTTCTCCATGACGCCGTGCTGAATACGCACCCGTCTGAGGTAACCGGACTGACAGGGCCTGACCTTTTGCATGGTCTGCCTCTCCGCAAGCACAGACCCCAATGACGCCCTCGCACAGTGACCACGAGAAGGAGCAGAGGTATGAGGTGGCTCAGTGTGTCGGGGGGCAGGAGGCGAAAGGCCACCATCTCAAGCTCCGCGGTCCAAGAGGTAGCGAGCGGCGACTCTACACCATGAGCACGGAGCAGAGGCGTGACGTACAGCAACACGGGCCTTGAGAGGAGTGCCACTACCTACGCAGGGATGCAGTCTGGAACCCAGGAAGAGGATCATGACATCATGGGTTAGAGCCTACACCCTACAGTACTCTCAAGGGAACATCCCTCTGGTGTGAGTCACAGGCCAGCTGGCCCAAGATAACCACCCTGTCCCAATTCCTTGCCCCCTCCTTCCACTGCATTTAGGGTCAGGGTTTACACAAATAAATTCTCACTGAATAACCCCACACCACTCTTCCGGGAATCTAAAGGCCACCGCAAACCCTCAGCATTTGCGGAAAACCGACACTCTCACCATCAGAGAGAGCAGTATAGTCACCTGATTGGCTGCCTGAGTAATGCGGACCTACAGTCACTCAGGCCGCACAATTATCAGATGTAGAAGAACAAAATAAAGAGGAAATGACTATGAAATGCAGAAGTGCGGGGGAGACTTTTTTTATGGAAAGGGGAAGTCTGCTCTACAACATCCTCTGGCAAAAACAGGCCCCGCATCCCTGCTCAGCAGCAGAGGCTGTGAGCTGTAGCTTGAAGTGACCTTCAGGGCAGGACTGAATTTTACACCAAAAACCGTTACGGCGCACAACAAGCAAGCGCCTTGTGCTGGGGCCTTGTGCCAACACTACAATCAGGAGCCTTGTTTATTGAGCTGATGATGCTCGTGATGAGAGCAGCCCACGATGGTGAACACATACACACAGACGCACACACACACGCACACCAACTTCACCTTCAGCACCTCACTTCTTCAGAGGGGACTGAATCAGGGCATCCACATTAACCAATGAGAATACAGCTTCACAGAATTGATTCAGACCATCCTGAATCCCCACAAAGCAATGCGTGGTCAGTTACATTAAACTCTGAGTTTCACTTTTCAACCCTGGGTAATCCACCCACTGAGGTAATTTTTGTCCTTATCAATATTATTTAATCCAGTTCAAGACTAAGAGTAGATTTGTTTAAATCGTTACAAAGCCATCCATCCATCTTTCATAACCACTTATCCAGTATAGGATTGCGGTGAGGCTGGAATCCAACCCAGGAAGCCAAGGGCACATGACTGGGGGTGTTAGTCCATCACAGGGCTCACCCATACACACAGCTACACACACACCCAGAGACAGAGAGCCACAGAGATACAGACACACCCAAAGACAGACAGACACAGAGACAGACATAATGACACAGAGATACAAACACATACACACTCAGACCTACACATACAGAAACACATACAGACCTGCGCATGCACAGACAGAAACGCAGACACCCCTCATGTATTTGTAGGATTCTGAAGGAAACACCAGCAGAACATTCAGACTTGACATGCACACATTCAGTGGCCAGACCCCTGGAGGTGTGAGATCACCCAGGGGGCTAGTGTGCCCTTCCTCTGCAAATGTGAGGAAATGACACCCCCCACACCAGGACAATGGCAACGGGGGCACTGGAACCCCCTCCCCTCCCCGGAGAGAGGCAGGACAGGTCGGTGACGTGCAGGGAGACTCCCCCACGGAGACCCATTGCTGCCACCCTATCGCGTTAACGGGCATGCAGCCTTTCTGTGTGAAGACGAAAAGAGCTCCGGGCAGCCCCAGCAGCGATAGCACACACTAAGGGACCTTCCCCTCCATGCTCAGCCATTTACCGCAGTGTCCGTCCCTGCAAAATAAGCCATCAGCCAAAGCAAACCCAGCAAGCGGGCTGGGAGGGGTTTCCAGGGCTCGCGTTGTGTAGCCACCACAACAGAATTTAACTACTAAGGGTACACGAGGCGTGAAAGAGCAGACAGACCTGTGCATGTACCGGGAAGCGTGCGATGCCGTGGCTCTGTGCAGCATGAACCGAAACAGGCACGACACAGGCTAAGCGGGTCACCGAGCGCACGGCGCTGCCACCTAAAAATACAGGCGGCGGGGAGGATGCAGGTTCACACGCAGATAAGCACTTACGGGCATCCTGCAGACCAGCTGGGGCACATTAATAATGTAAACACGGTGTCATGGATGTGCATTTCCCCGTCGGTGCGGGGCATATTTCCTCCCTGAGGTTTGTCCCAGAAAAAAAAGGCCGAGGGGCGACGAAGCAGAGAGAGAGCGAGCCTTGGGGGGCTTTACCAAGTAATCAGACGTGGGGGAAACAAGCAGCAACGCAGCTCCAGGGGCTTAATTAGTCACCACATTTACCTCGCATGAGAGGAAATAACAAGCAACGATGCCACCCAAAAAGAAAAAAAGAGCGACAGGCGCCCCTGTGCCCTGCCAGCCCAAGATGCACGGTGATGGAGCGGAAATCATGCATACCCGTACGACCACTAAATGAAATTGATGCATTAAATAGCGTGATTAGACGAGAGAAAATAGCTAATGGCCGTATGCAAGATCGGCGTGTGCAAACCCGGCGTATCCCCGTCCTTCCAACGCTTCGCGGCGTCCCGGCCGCAACGTGAAAATGCAAACGTGTCAACATCTTGAATTGATCAGCGAAGCGCTCAGCCTAAACGGGGGAGCGCCTCTCATTACCCATCCGCGGCCACTACAAAATGCTCGCTTATTAACATGGCTCCATCACGTCCGCAACACGTAAAAAGCACAAATATTAACGAATTTATGGGCTTAAATCCAGATTTACAGAAAGGTGGAATTTAAAACTTACCCATTTATGTTCACTGCAGCCTTCAAATCCTTCCTCGGATGAACTTCGTTTTCCTATTTTTCACAGTGCGATGCTTTGCAAATGAAAGAAAAATGTAAACTGGCAGGTATGCGTTACTTCGCACCAAGGGAGCGAACTCTTGAGACCCAGCCCTGACTCGGCGGAGGGAGATTGTACCGCTATCTTGCCGGCGAGTGGCGGGGCAGCCCTGCACTACAGCCGTCCGACATAGACCGTGCCACCCTGTGAGGGTGCAGTGTGAACAGGCGTGTACCAGGGGAGAGAGCGCAGCGGATGTGTACCGCTATGCACGTAAGCAGGAGCACGGCTCGCCTACCCCTCCTGCCCCCCCCACGGAGATGCGCGTGAAAAAAAGAAAAGGAAAGAAAGAAAAGCGGGGGGGAATAGAGTCTCGCGAGAGCAGCCGAGGAAGTCCCGCGCGCGTCAGGGCTGCACGAGATACAAGTGGCCGGTCATCTGGAAGGAGATGGAGAAGAGACAGTTTTTCTTTGAAAAACGTATTCTGTGAGTGATTAATGGAGTTTTAATTGCCAGAGACGCTGTGAGGGAGCAGCGGGCTGAATAAATAGCCCCAGAAGAACCCAGCTGTACAGTACTCCACACGACTTGCGTCAACACTGTAGGAAACATTCCCAGTGTGACTTAGGTAGAGAATGAAATATGCCTTTTCTTTTGAGTTTAAATTCAAATAACATCAGTATTAGTGTAAATTGAGAAGAACAACATTAACAAAACTAACAAGAGTGGCATTAACCACTTGATGCACACTGTTATTCACTTGGTGTTGTAACGCCAGTAATATACTGTGGCGATTTGTCACCTGTAAGGCTAAAGATAGGAAAATTCTTCAATCCCACAGGTTTAACGCTCTGTGCTGCCCCTTCTGGCCAGTCAGCATATTCCCAGAAGCCACCTCAAGGTGGGCTGCAAAGTGACCTCAGCTGGTTGTCCTGTGATGAGCCAGGACCCTTTGGAGGGAGACTTTGATCA
This sequence comes from Hyperopisus bebe, assembly GCA_026777045.1. Lineage (NCBI taxonomy): Eukaryota > Metazoa > Chordata > Actinopteri > Osteoglossiformes > Mormyridae > Hyperopisus > Hyperopisus bebe. Next base: position 24,558,393 of record JAODJW010000081.1, read on the forward strand.
GATTCCCCCAGGACTTAAACACAGCTTTTTAACAGTGTGCATTTCATAATCACACACCTCTAAATTAGCATGGTGACATGCAGGCTTTGCTGTTAGTTAGTGGGTGGTTTATCACACAGCTTGGCTCTGTCTGATACACACTTTGTGACACCACTTTCTCAAACAAAGGAAAACCATTTCCTTACTTTCAACTTTTTTTTCTTCTTCCAACTTACAAAGCAGAAGAGCACAACGGAAATGCATGCTGCAAAACTGCATTTCACCAGACACCTGGCAGTGCCTGTGATGCACAGAGCAAGCTGATCTCGTATGAGACAGAATTCCAAAAAAACAGGTAACTCCTCGATTCCCAGTCCTGCTGCACCCCCATATTCTTCACAGTCTGCATGGACAGCACCAAGGTCTACAGGGGTGTCTCTACATACTGATAAGAGCACACCGTCACAGGTAGGTTATTTCTGCAAAAGAAAACAAGCACATTTTCTACCCCTGATCCTCACTGTTGCCAGAGTTTTGTCTGCTACATGGTAATACTCTGTTTGTGCTTCTGGTCGCCATCACGACCCAAAAAAGCCGGGTTGCTTAAGAAGATTGGAGATGTACGAGCATCCCTGCAGGTGGTACGCTAAGATGGTCTGCAGTAAGTAAATAGTGAGCAACCAGGAGTAAAAGTCAGTCGTGTTTCACTGGCTTTCGTAAAATTTCCCAAAATAGACAAAACAAAATTCAAAACTGCTACTAGCATGAGAGAGTCCTGGCTGAGCAGGCCCAAGGCTGTCTGTGTGTGTGTGTGTGTGTGTGTGTGTATGTGTGTGTGTGTGTGTGTGTGTGTGCAGATGGCAGATAGAGCCACACAGACACAGCCACTCTGTTGTTTTTACTGGTAATCCCCTCATTTTTGTCAACGGCGTTAGCAACGCATGCCAGATGGAAATTGCTGGAGGCATTTGGAATGATTGTATGTCTGTGGGGGGGGGGGGGGGGGGGGGGCTG
>JAODJW010000081.1:24601421-24621004 GCA_026777045.1 Hyperopisus bebe
TTAAACAGCAGCACTAACCATGGAATTGGACCTGATCTCCAGAGTGATATGTGTGGCTCTCTAACCAGTAACACTCCTATTGACTGCCTATTGCCTGCTTATGATTCCTAATTTTCCGCAGTATGCGGTAGGAGGGTGACAGAAACACACTCAGGAATACGCAGACACGCGGTCGGAGTCTCGACATTTATTCAGTCATCAAATCCAGTGAACATTGCACCGTAGCACACAACGACTCATTCTTAGAATGTCATGACATTAATAGGTTTTTTTTGCTTCATAAATGTATTGAAAATATTAAGATATCATGCAGAATAAACCATAATTATTCTGTATTGTGTAGAAATCAGATAAAAACGTTACGTGTATATATTTATGTATGCATGAAAAATCCACACGTCGCACCACTGCATAATATAACGTCTGTATTTGAAAAAAATAAATAACACGATCAGTAAGCTAAAAACGCAAATACTTCCGTTCAATAAAAATCTGATACTTCTTGTATGTCAGTCATAACATCCTCTTGTGGATTAATCGCAAAATGGTACATCGATCGACGTATCAGTATTACTAACAAATTTGTTAAAATTAGGTATAAAAATTACAAATGTGAAATGTGTCAAAAATAAGCAAGACATGGGCTACTGATGCGCCCGTCAAGAGCCCGAAACAAAACTTCATGCAAACATGGAAAACGTCGACTTCTTTTTATGCGAAAACGACACGCTATTATAAAAGCAATGACTCTCGGCAGTCTTTATTCGTTGTGATTGTGTGTATCCATTTTACTGAGGATGAAATAAATATATTCCAATACATTTCATGTGAACCATATAAATATGGAAATTTCTTTGCAAAAAAAAAGCGAATGGATTGGTCTTATTTTTTTGAAAAGGAAGATACTTGTATATAAAGAACGCGCAATCCTTGGGTAGACTTTATGATGCAAATCTTTTTTTTTTTTGCCTTGGTTTTCGACTGTCTCGGTGCTGGGACGAGCAGCTCCGTGAGTCGCCGCTTGTGCTTGTTAAACGTGGTCAGACACACCTATACATACTATACACCTGTACAGGTTGGACTGAACACTGCTGTATGTCTCCAGGTGCCGTTTTTGGAAGAGTGTGGTGATGAAGTGGTATGTCCATTCGTCTCCGTCGGGCAGAGGTGGGACGACGGAGCCACGCACATCAGCTATGTCCCCGGCTGGGGGGCGTCAGGTTGGGTCTCGAGTGATGAAGTGCCGGCAGCCCTTCGCTCCCTCCGTCCTCCTCGCCCCCCTCTCCCTCCGCGCAGTCTTCCATCTGCTCCTCCCTCGTCTCCACCGCTGTCGTGCTTTCTCAAAATCCCCAAAAACACAGGATCCGACAAATGCTTCCAGCCGATGATTTAAATGAAAAATATGTGGGATGACTGGGGTTTAAACGCCTGGTGGCGATTTGTCTGTCATCCCCTTGAGGACCTCATCTATTCGGTCGTCCTCGATGACCACTGTGAGAGAAACAGGAACCACATTTTTATTTTTCCGCAACGTCTGGGGGCTTTTCACCAGCACCGGCAGGCATCAACATATAATCCCACTACACAGATATCTCTAGGACAAAAAATATTGATGCTTATGCCTCCAGTGAAGGTGGAGGTGTGGACATTTCCCGCGTATTACGTTATTGCATTGGAAGGTCAGGTTTTCTACTGGAAACTGGTTAAAAATCAGATGCGAATAATTGGTAACCTATTCACAGTTAAACAGCAGCGTGTTTGTAATGCAGTATGTACCCTGTCTAACGATCAGCTGTTGCTCCAGCTGCCTCTATTTTGACAGACATTAACGACGCGCTGCGGTCTCACTCAGTACGGAGAAAACGTCAATGTAGAACCATTTTCATGCTAAATAAGACGCAGTCCTGGATTACGCAGGCTCCTGCTTTTCTTTATTCAAGGGTTTGCTATGCATATTATTGGCCTATAAAGCTATTCCAATTAAATTACACCAGATGGTTAATGCATTTGATGAAGTCAGGTCCCTAATTAAGACGGCGATTGTGATTTAGCTCTTTATTTAATCATCTGTCAATTATTCACGCTTCTTAGCACAATATAAATCATTATCGCTGGCATTTTGTCCCATTGTCACATTCTTCCTAATATACAATGCCCAAATAAATTGTCACATAAGAAGGTAGTCGTAAAAATCGTAATTTCTCTGTCTTTGCTTACCATGTTTTGCTCTGCCAATTTCCCCAAGTTTGGGGGGTCGTTTTGTCTGCGACGCCCCGAAAAACGAATTGGTGTCCTGCAGTCGGCAGCTGAAGGATATCGGGCTGACTTCGCCATCTGCCCCGTAGGCATTCATTTTGCCCTCACTGTACGGTAGGACCTCGGACATCTCGGCACAGGTAGATACAAGTCAGAAAGGCAAGTTGCTGGGAAGGAAAGCGATGGTAGCCCTTAGGAAAGCAAGCCGGAATCTCAGGAATAATTGCAATTCTCCTGTTTTCGTTGCTGTGGACTTGATGATGATGATGATGATGATGATGATGATGATGATGATGATGATGGAAATGCAAGCGGAGAGACCGGTCCAACTCCGAGAGCGCCTGGCCGGCTATGGTGATGCGTGCGCAGCGGAGAGTGGTGCGCTGTGCTCCAGTCAATGTTCAGAGGATTATGACAGAAAAGGCTGGGAGATCCCCAGAACATAAAGGAAACCCAAGCGGAAAAGTGAAGTCATCCATCCGGGTTTAAAGTGATGGGAGAGGTGGAGGTGGAGAAGGAGGGAGAGGGAGTCGCAGAGCCGCGGAAGTGAAGTATAGTAAAGAGTGACATCAGCTGGCAAGAGGAATAATTAAGGGAAAACAAGTATGATCACTTGTGTTAAGCCGCGTATAACTTAACAGAATGTCGTTCTCTCGTGCCAAAGAGACACATTCAGCTCCTGCAAACTGCACATCAAGCAGTGGATGCCTGTTCAAGTCAATCAGTCCATGGGTTACTGAGTAGGCTACTAGCACAAATTTCGGACTTCTATTTGTATTGGAAAACACAGTCTGAACGAGACTCTTAGATTAAAAAAATGTATACATTTGCGATTTCCAGTGCAAAGACTTCAAATGGGTGGTCAACATATTCAGATATTTTAACAACAGTAATATATCCAATATAAGATGTCTTTGATTGCAATTCATAATTCTCACGGAACCGCCTTGAATATGTCTGTGCCAGCAGTCAGCAGGATGCTGGGGCGTCGACGACTGGTCACGTCACTCCACCGAGCGCTTACTAACTTAGTACTGTATTTATATTCCTTATTGAAATTACAGATTTTTATTTTCAAAATGTCCTAGAATAGCTTGTGGTAGACGGTGGGGGACCCCAGTATACGATTCTATTGCCTACAGATAGGGACAACCTATGCTATTATCGGCTAACTTGGAGGCTACGCAAGTGTTACTATACCACGTATTAATCATTCCACTGGCATGCATTCCACTCTCTGGTAATGTTTCAATAACATTAACGCATGCCCGTAACATACCAGAAACGCCAGGAAATGACTCATTTTTGTTTAATTTAAAACCAAGTCGTAAGTCCCATATTTCCAGTGCCGCGAATTCTATTTTTCCTTCACGTGGGTCTGTTTTGTATTTGTGTGACAGGGATTTGTATGTAAATAAGGTCGGCGCTGTGGCACAGTCGTTTTGGTTGAAAACATGTTTAGTAAGGTTTTGGGAAAATTTGATGTGTAAAATGCTCATACTTTAACATTCTCATTATAATGCATTTCCAGGGGGAAAAGATCATTTAATATTTGATTATTACATTGAGTTTTTTTGCTATTACGAAAGATGATTAAAAGAATTTAGTGAATGAAGCGGGGCTTTAACGAGCTGGATGAGAGCCAGAGCACTCGGGAGTCCTGACCTTTGCAATATAACTTTGGCAGTTAACCTGCAGAGCTCCTACATAGCCGGCCTTGGAAACTTGATGGAAACTGTGAAATAAGCAGCGGTTTGCATGATCTATCCTCCGTGTGAAATACGTCATATGGAAAGTCATGCAAAGTGTGCCTAGGCCTGGTCGCTTTATGGCCAGTCTGGTGGCTTGGTCTGACGGCTGAGATGGCGTGGGTCGAGCTGAAACGCGAGACAGTCCGAGTTCTTGACATGACTATACCAACATAGTTAAGTTGTTGAGTATCACAACAAACATAGTGGAGCAAGTGGCATTAAATTATAATAATTTGCTGTGGTTATCAGTGAGGGCTGCACGTCTGCTGGATATCTCATATTGATCTGCATCTTGCAGAGGCATGGAACAGAATCTACCACTTATAAAGCCAGAACATACATGAATTTGTATTTTCCACTCGCTGCTATGCTGCTTTTGACATACATTTCTTTAAAGTCCCAAATAAACAACCTCTGCACGTCTATTACAGCTTGTTTTTCGCTTTCTGACCCTGGGGCGCCATCTTGTGGAGGCTGAGTAGTGAAGAATTGCTCAGACTAGACTAAGTCACTGTCTTATAGAATCGCGTGAGAAGCTGAAATAGTTTTCAGTCATGCTATATTACACACTATCTTATACATTAGCACACGTATTATGGTCAAATGTTAATATTTTCCCTTACTCAAATATTCAGTCTTGTTGGTGGTTCAGCGCGTCATTGGTCAGCAACGCTGTCAGTCAGGAGATCTCAGGTTATTGTGTGAATAGATGTGCCCGTCTCTGTCTGCCAAGGGTGTAGGTTTGGTTTCAGCATTGGTAGTGACCAAATCAGCCTCAACCCCTTCACCCCATAAACACACATGGTACTCCCACAATATTTGTAGGGTCATGTCTCTACCATCCATACCCAAATCTACGCCCTTGCTGTCTTCCCTGGTAAAGTCTGTCAGAGAAGCTGGAATGTGCTCAGTTTATCTCCAGGAATTTATGCTATGTGACTGACTGGGCACCATGCATTCAGCTGAAATAACACACTCTTGAGCACATGGTCAGGCCATTCAAGCACAGACCTGGAGCACAGAGGCTGCAGAGTGTTTGACTCGTGCGTCATAATGAGCAACATTTAGTCTAAGACTCCTGCCTCGTCAAACTGCAGCACTTTCCAGCTTACCAGTGGTGTTTGAGACTTGTCTTATCTGGGTGTATACCCCCCTCCCCTCCACACATAGACACCCCCCTGTCTATTCCCCATAGGGAAACTTGCTGTCATTCAGGGGTGCATGGTATTGGCTGGTCAGCGTGGCTTGTTTTGGGCCCATGTCTCTGCCAAACAGTGACACCATTGCCGATTCAGGCTGTCAGGGCTCACGGAAGGAGTGTGGCGTGGGCTTTTTGCTATGTAGGGCTTTACACCAGCCTACGGGTGGCCCCTCTGCTCGGGGCTTCGCTCCGACTTCTTTGCAGTAGACAAGGTGAAGACTGACTGCGCAAGATTTATGGATTCAGGGGTAAAAGCTGCCTAAAATCTGATGGACCGATTTTGTGGGCTGCCAAAATCAAGCTTGGCTCCTCTTTCTTTTGTTTTTCTCTTGGTTCCTGCCCCCACCAGCCATTCCCGAAACCCAACACGTCTATTTTGGGCTCCCAGTTCCCCCACCTGCTCCTGTCCATCAGAGGCCGAGAGCAGAAGGCTTAAAGAGACTCCTCACTGCGAAAGACTTTGTAACAAAGGAGGGAAACTATCATGAAAGTGTCCTACTTTGGTTTTGCTGTGTTGTTCTGGATTTCTCTCTATACCTCAGGTATGTCTCAAAACCCCCCTTAACCGTGTGTCCTTGTGACACGTCATCATAAGTTCATGTATTTTCTCAGAAAACGCTTCGACTGTGACATGGATGAGATGAAAGCTGTGGAGCCTTTTTTGCTGTTCATCATTTTGAAAGGCATTGTGGAAGAGTCTACAGTAATTGAAAGTTGTGTGTCAAGGGTTTATTTGTTGTTTTTTAGCTTCGAATTGGTTGGCTCTGTCTTGAGTCTCTACTGCATATTTACACTTAATATTCATACTCTAAATAATAAATAGTGTAAATTACATACATGGTTTTAAAATGACCACCTGTAAGTATGGATTCTATTTACCATGGAGTGCATGTTTTGAGAAAGCGTAATGCTGTCTTGTTGGTGATCTCATTGCACCGGAGCACGAGCTCCTCATTCCAACCACTCTCTCATCTCACCTCGACACTCAGGATGTTGGGCCAGGAACGAGGAAGAGCGGCTCCTGAACTACTTGATGAAGGAGCGTGGCTATAACAAGGAGCTGCGGCCAGTGGCCAACAAGGACGATGCGGTGGACGTGTATCTCGCCCTCATCCTGTCAAACCTCATCTCGCTGGTGAGTGCCACGCTGAGCTTTCGCTCTATTTATCCTAGACACCCATAATAATCATTTCTGTAATCTACTCAGCTTCTTATTTTTAGAAGTTTTATTTTTTTTAGAAAGAAGTTGATGAAACGCTGCTTACAAACGTTTGGATGGAGCACGTGAGTAGGCAAATGCACACCCAGCTTCTGTATCTGCGCTCATTTTGGCTTCAGTGTTCAATATTCACCTGGGCGTGTTAGCTGCTCTGTGGCGGCAGCTGATTGGCCGTCCTGGTTCTGGAAGGTTCTAGTTTCTTGTTATCTCCAGATGTGGTCCGACCCAAGGCTGACCTGGAACACCTCGGAATTCGGGGATATCGATGTTCTCCGGTTACCATCCAACATGATTTGGCTTCCCGAAATCGTACTGGAGAATAAGTGAGTGAGCATGAGCATATGTGACGATACTGACCCCCCCCCCCAAAGGTCTGTGAAGCTCGGCTTATCCTCACACCATGTCCAATTCAATTCAATTTAAGTTTGTGTAGCACCTTTCATGACAGAGTCGCCCTGAGGTGCTTTACATCTATGTGTTTTTATACATCACAACATCATTAGAGAGAGCAGTAAAAAACGGAGAAAAGGAGGGAAAGAAATTAAATAAAGCAAGCCAGATGAAAACGGAGAGGAATCAAAAATTCCCAAGTAGGGAGAAAAAAACCTCTGGGTGTGCTGGCTGTGCAACCCTCCCTGGACATGCTTACGGTATTGAAAGCAGAAGAGAGTGGACTTGCTTGGTAAAATCAAGGTGTAAGCTGTGATTAAGGATCTGCTGCTTGAATTACTTGCTGTGCCGTGTCACCCCACACCAGCAACGATGCCCAGTTCCAGGTCGCCTACTACTGCAACGTGCTGGTCTACCCCGACGGCTCTGTCTACTGGCTGCCACCCGCTATCTTCCGCAGCTCCTGTGCCATCAATGTCAACTACTTCCCATTTGACTGGCAGAACTGCACACTAAAGTTCAGGTACAGGTCATGCTGGTGGGTACTTTAGAAAGTTTTTTTCGAGCATCCTTCTCAAGCAGACAGCACCAGCTATTTTCCTGCAGGGGTCAGCATTGCCGTTTCAGGGAATGTCAATCTGGGCATTTCTGTATAACCAGTCTACTGTCAGATGGCTCTGACCAATCAGGTGCTGGACCTGAGAGTCAAATTTAATTCATAAGTAGTTACCATGGTGCTGAAAGCCCTACAGGCCCCTCCAATTGATCAAGTACGCTTAAGAAACATGCCTCTCTTTGATAGGCTTGTTGTTTCTTATTAAGGATGGAAATAATGACTACTGTCCAAAAGATGCCTTGAGGACAGATCAGTATGTTGTCCTCCAGTGCGCTGACCTACAATGCCAAAGAGATCACCATGCACCTGAAGCAGGACGTTGATGAAGCAACTCAGAAGACATACACAGTGGAGTGGATTTCCATCGACCCTGCAGCATTCACAGGTAGCTTGCATTGCCATTGACCCCATCCATACACTGGTTAGACTGCATTGCTATTGACCCTGTCCCTACACAGGACAGACTGTGTTGCCATTGGCCCCACTCATACACAAGATAGACTGTGTTGCCATTGGCCCCACCATACTCAGGATAGATTGCGTTGTCATTGGCCCCACCCATACACATAGCAGCATTCCCATGCCCTCCTCTATCACTCCATCACAGCTCTTAGTTATTGATGTTCCTCCTGATGCTAATTAACCTGAAAGCTGAATCCATCCTGAGCTTCAAATGTCAGCAAAGCTATGAAAATGGCCCTCGGCGTGTTTAGCTTGGTAGCCTGATGGCTCTCCGCCTCTGCAGGGGTGACGGAATCTATGTGAGTTTGTACCTTTCCCTGCTCCTCTCCTGGCTTCTGCTTACAGTTCACTGTAATTCATACTCTGAAATCCACACTTAGTACTCATGTGAGCCTAATGTTGCTGTGCCACAGAAAATGGGGAGTGGGAGATCGTGCACAAGCCAGCCAAGAAGAACACGTACAAGAACATCCCCATGGACAGCAACAAGCACCAGGACATCACCTTCTACCTCATCATCCGGCGCAAGCCACTCTTCTACATCATCAACATCATCATCCCCTGCGTGCTCATCTCCTTCATGGCCTCGCTCGTGTACTACCTGCCGGCTGACAGTGAGAGCGCCAACCACTGGATTTCTGTCATGCATACATCGCAGAAAATTTTACAGGAGCTCAGAAAAAACACAAATTCAGTAATAATAATAATACAATAACAAACACGTGATGGAACATTATGACTGAGTGTGTGACAGTCTGTATCTATAAGTGTGTGTATGTCCATGGATATATTTGTTTATTGTTTGCCTGTGGTTGGGTATTTTTTAATCAAGATGTAATAAGAGTCCCCACAAAAATGTAAACATATCCTTGTGTACATGTGTTGCACTGTTTCAGTAGAACAGCTTCTAGCAGTTTGTATCTGGGTGTGGGTGAAACAGTTCATGGTGTGCTTCGGTACTCTCTCGCCCCCTACAGGTGGGGAGAAGATGACTCTGTCTATCTCCGTGCTTCTGGCCCAGTCTGTGTTCCTGCTGCTAATATCGCAGAGGCTGCCTGAGACATCCATGGCCATCCCGCTCTTTGTCAAGTAACTGCCATGGACGTCGGGGGCATGTTCGGGATGGGGAGGGGGGCACATTTGGGTCAGAGGCTCATTTATAAACATGAGAGTCTGGTAGGTCATATCTGCCTTGTCCAGTTCATCATGGATGTTGCCTCAGTCCCCAGGTTTTCCAGAATCCCTGGTCAGGTGGTAACTGATTTCCTGTCTGCCTCCCCCAGGTACCTGATGTTCATCATGGTGCTCGTCACTGTGGTGGTGCTCAACTGCGTTGTCGTGCTCAACCTGCACTTCCGCACACCCAGCACCCACGTCATGTCAGAGTGGACCAAGGAGGTGGGGGGCACCGTAGAGTACAGCCATATGTCAGAAAGGAAAACGCTTTGCATATTATCATGCCGAGAGCCACAGGATGCCAATGCGATTACTGGGAAATTTCTATGAAATGTGCAAATGAGCTGGTTTGGGGAAATACCGCAGGAAAATTAGCATCCAAAACCTGACCTCAAACAGACGGTACTTCCTAAAGATGATGGCACACAGGGGCGGATTGATGCATAGGCTGTCCTAGGCTATAACCCTGAGCCTGGAAAACATCAGGGCCCTGTCCCGTCTCAGGGAAAATAGAAAAGTTGGTTAAAATGGGCAACACCTGAGTATTCATACTGATGTCAGCCTGGGGCCCACAACCAAATGAATCTGCCCCTAGCAGCACAGAATTAAGGCAAGATGACGATGGTCCTCTATAGCAAGGGGGTAACTTTGGTTTGATCATTGGGGGGGGGTTGAGGGCTCCATCCATTTAGGGGTGGGGGGGGGCGGGGTTGTATTAGCTGGTTTTGATCTATTGGGGGAGTTAGAACCCTCTATTCCCCCGTAATTAATGCCCATGCTCTATAATAAAGAAGTTTAAAGGTTATATTGATAACTCCAACCTCCATTAGCAACTGAGTTCCATTCAAACGACCAGGTTATAAAGTAAAATAGGTGAAGGTCAGTAGGTGAAAACCACAGCTCGCACATGCTCGCGATGTTTCCTCAGCCATCCATACTTTGTTTTTTGTAGCCTTCATTTTGTACATTCTACTTTGAAGACCTTTTTAATTATCAAAATTTGGTCCTAAATGCATGCAATGGTCAGAAGATTAATTTTTTATTACCATCGCATTTGTGAGTGGTCGCCAACCGAGGTCGTCGCTAAATGAGGAGTGGTTGTATTTAGTGTATTTTTAATTAGATAATTACTCTAAGTTTGAAAAGAGGCTGGAGGCCAAATCCGCCAGCATGCTACAGAAACTGTCAGCATGTAGAGGCAAGAATCAAACCACAGAAGAGGCCAGCATGCTGTTAAAGTGCAGCTCTGATGGAGATGCTACCCAGCTGCCTGGGACTTGCAGTGATGTAACGAGCCCTGTCCCCCCCTAGTTCTTCCTGGAGAGGCTGCCCCGCTTCCTGCGCATGTCGCGGCCTGCGGATAGCGAGCCAGGCCATGGGGGGGCGCTGGCGCGCCGCTCCAGCTCAGTGGGTTACATTGCCAAGGCGGAGGAGTACTACAGTGTCAAGTCACGCAGTGAGCTGATGTTCGAGAAGCAGTCGGAGAGACACGGCCTGGCCCCCCGCACCACACCTGCTGCCGGTGAGTCTCAACCAGGGTTCCCTCCACAGGTCACTACGGGCAAGTGGGCACCATAGAGAGCTGGTCTATTAAGAAGAAGCATATAACAGATACTGCATAAGTCTCTATATGGATATACTGGGTCAGCATACTGAAGACTGTATTTATTTATAACAGCAGTAGGGGTGATATCAGGGGTGTCAGATTCAGGGGGACCCACACTTTATAGGGACTTCTGATTATGGAAGAAAAATGTATGCGTTCCCCCCACTTGGCAAATTGTACTATGGAGGACCCAAATGTCACCATGGAGGCCCAAGATGATGTGTTGTCCTAGGGCCCAGAATTTTTTGCTGTGTCCCAGCTGACAAGTGGAGCTGCTTTTTTAAGGTTGACCACATCTTCAGGATGAATTGGCTGTTCCAGTATGAAACATGTTCCTAGTCATATCTAATGATACCTAGTGATGTCTGCTCTGGGGGGCGGTCAGCCTGCAGATCCTCGGACCTGACGTTGTGTCTTTGCTTTTCGTCCCAGTGCACAAGGCGAGCGATGAGGATGAAGCCAGTGACCAACTCTTCTCGGAGATGAAGCCGGCTGTGGATGGGGCCAATTATATTGTCAAGCACATGCACGAGAAGAACGACTACAACGAGGTGAGAGGCTCTGGGGGGTGGGGGGGCTACGGTGGCTGTACAGGGACACTCTTCTTCCTGTTGTCAGCCTGTTTAGAGAGTTTAAGCCACAGTTTTGTGTATGAGTCACACCTGATTGTGAATGTCAGGCATTGAAGTTTAGGGCTCAGTCTCGATCCTGTTGCCTGTAGAGTGAAGGCACCACAGTGAAGCCCTGCCTTCATTGTCATCTAACAAGGTAACCCCCCCCCCCCCATTCCCCATCCCAGGAGAAGGACAACTGGAGCGGCATTGCCAGGACCATCGACCGCCTCTGCCTTTATGTGGTCACACCCATCATGACCTTGGGGACAGTTGTGATCTTCCTCACGGGGATTTACAATCGGCCCCCACCGCTGCCCTTCGACGGCGACCCTTACAACTACCTGGAGGAAAACAAGCGCTTCATCTGAGCTGCGCCTGCCTACCGCCTCCATGACCGAGCCGATACTAACTGTCCGACTCGTCAGTGTGGTGATTATAACACACCTTTAGGCACATGAAGTGGTTTGCAGTGTTTAATTGCTACTGGGATCTTTTGGTTGATGCCAGCATCAGGGTTTGAGGTATTTCTGATGCATTCAGTGCATTATGCAGTGCCTAGCGCCCTGATCACAGGGTGCAAAGTGGGCAGCACAGTGAACATTTGATGCAGTTTCTACTCTGATCCATGAGCCATTGATTTCAGAGCAACACGTAGAGGAAAATGGTGTCATAGTGGTCGCAGTGCGTCAGGGGCAGTGTCTCTCCCGTCTCTTGCTCGTTTCCTCTTGCTATTCTGTAATTTCCATCCTTTCCCCTAGAGCAGAGGAGAGAGTCCATCACAAACTGAGATTCCTCATCTCCAAGGTTATTTGACGGGCTCAAACCCTGGACCATTTCATGTTGGTCTCAATGCACTGGTTGCTAATCTGAGTCTATAAAGCCAGGTCAGCGCTCTGAACAATACTGATTTATGTCATCCCCATTGTACTGTTGGTGTTTTTACTGCCTCATAAAAGATGAAAAATGTAACAAAAATCATCGTGTGATTATATGGTTTTATCCCACTTCTTTGCAGTCATGTCCATTCTTACTACAGTATATAGCGGTAATGGAGTCACTCCATGGAGGGGTTTGCATGGACAAAGATGAATTATAAGTCAACTGTCTCCAGTTTACAAAGGGCCGAATCGTGGGATACTCAGCCTAAGTGCACTTTAGCTTGATTTAAGACCAAAGTGGAACTGGTGCTGGCGATGACAAACCGCCGCCACCCGGGGGCAGCATCACCACGGTGATCTGCTGTAGTGTGCTGCGGGTGAGTCTACCGTGTAAAATTACCTTTATAAAAATATATATATTTTTTTTTAAATCATCTGTAAACTTTCGTCACTCGGGATTTGTCATTTTTCTGATTTAGTCCCTGGAATCACTCGCTTTTGAATCACTTGCTTTTGAATCCTGAGGCAACATGAAACGGAGAAAAAGTTCAAAGTAAAAGAACAGAAAACAGGGTTATGGTCAGAATTAGTGTTACGGTTACGGGTGGGGTTGGGGTTAAGGGGGGGTGCTCCGTCTGGAAAAGTGCTTTCCGCTTTATAATTTGGAGACGAATGTGGTTACGCGCTTAAGCAGGTGGAATGGCGGTGACGAGCCTCCAGGTAAAAGCGGGAAATATCGCTTTATATCCAAATGAAGTGCACGTGTGATTATACAGGATATAAATGCAGATTATACGGTATCACCCTGTAGACGCAATGGCCTGATTGAACAGTGTTTATGGAGTATATAGCTGACATAGCCACTCCTCCGCCTGTGCGTATACTGAAATGAATCCATACATATATAATCCATGTATATCAAAGCGAAATGACTCTTTATTCAGGTCCTAACTTAACAAAGCATTTCTAGTATGTAAGAGGTATCTGTGATTTCCCACAGCGACATGAACGCTGAGTTTGACCCCCTCCCCCTGCAGGTACAGTTTCCCTATGGCCCATCGGTCATTTCGTAGAGCCAGCCGGACCTCAGGAAGGCCATCTACAGTACATGACCTCTGTGTGCTCTGCTCCCATACCTGGAAGCTCTCTGACAGTGATCCACATGTTACACTCCTGTCTTGATGTCTACACAGTGTGAGCTGTTCATTAGCGCTGCTTGGCTGTTCACTTGTTACGATACTAGATCCCCTTGGTAAATAGTAGGAACCCTTCCTTGAGTAAGATCCTTGCTCTCTTCAGAAGCCCGGCTCCTCACATGGCCTGGGCCTGAATGATGCTTCCGTGTTCTCCTCCAGGATGATGTCATAGCGGCACAGCAACAGTCTGCGGAGGAGACCATGCGACACACGCAAATACATGTTTAGCAGTGAGTGATGGGACAGCCATGCAGGGAAAAGGGCAGCCTCGTGTGTCACATGCACTGGGACCCTGACCTGGTGGGCTCGCCCAGTGGCATGAGCCGGATCCGTAGCAGCCGAAGCTTGTACTTGGGCCCAATTATGTTGCCCGTGATGAAGCGGATGGAGATCTTCTGGACTGGGTGCAGGTCCTCGTCAAACTGGGCCAGCATGCGAGTGGCTGTGTACTGCTCGAACCGGATCACTTTACTTGGCCAGAGAGAACACAGTTGTGTGAATCAGGCTGAAGGCTACAGGATTCTGATGTGTTGAAAATATAAATGTGTTTGACGTGTGCATTGATGTATCAGTTGTGTCTCTCTGACTCCTGCCTCTGTGTCTCTCTGTGACTCCTCTCTGTCTGTTTGTCTGTGACTCCCGTCTGTGTCTGTATGTCTATCTGTGACTTCTGTCTCTGTGGCATGTCCTGGGACATGTTTGGGAAACAGAGGCAGATGAGCTCACTGGTCCATGCGGGTCTCTGTCACCCTCTTGCCGCTGTGTAACTTGAGGACCACAGTCCCCCAGCGTGTGAACTGGTTCCAGGTCACCATGTCCACACGGTAGCTGCTCTCTGTGATGGGCAACAGTGGCACAGGTCCCCCTATTATATTGCGATCCCAATACCCTCCCAAGACTGCAGCATGAATTGGTGATAGTGATCAGAATTGGTGATCAGGATTGTGCCAATACTGCTAATGCTAAAACACAGGCAGAGACTCTGTGCACGTCACAGACTCACTGCAGTAAGGTGACTCTGCGGTAGTGGAGAAATAGGCCCTGGTTTGGCCCTGCTGCACCACAGCGTCCCTCCACCCTCTGATGTCATAACCTACGGACATGGAGGTACAGTCAGCCATGAGAGCGCCGTGGCACAGTGGCTTGTTCCCCTCTTTCAGGTGGGTAGAATCAGTGTGACTGGAAAATGACTCTGCCTGGGTATAGTTATATTTGTTTTTATTTAGGGCTGTACGCTGGTTTATGTTTGTCCTCTGGCAGTAACCCAACCTGTCCTACGGTGGGGGGGAGAGGGGTAACAGTGCTACTACCCCAGTCTGTGGTACAGCACCACCCAAATGAGGTGTCTCACCAAGGACAGGGCAGGGTGCGGGCCTCAGTGGCTCACAGGATAGGCACCGCCCATCCTGGAAGTCGGAGTAAGAGGAGCACGGGTAGGCAGTGAAGCTGCATGTCTTGTTGAGGGCACAGAGAAAGAGGAAGACTGCCCTCTGGTGGTCACAGACAAAGTACGACTTTCCTGCAGGGTGAGATTAGGGATGGCAAAGTGGGTGGGCAGAGGGAATGAATGGTTTCAGCACCAGCTTTATGCTCTAAAACATCTTCACATGTCAGGACTGTGTTTCATTTAATGCTCTTTGATGTTTTAAATAAGGTAGGAAAGTTCTCCTATATTACAATGAATGGTTGATATCCTGAGTGGCCTGTCATTGGTTCGTGGACCAGTTCAGATGATAAAGATGATGTCAACCAGAAATGCTCGTTTGCTGACCTGCGAAGATGGACTTGGGACAGCCGGGCTGGTCGGCTCCACCATTAGCATAGAAATCGATGTGTCCCAGGGATCCTTTGTACCCCAGGGCTGTGGGAACATTGACATTGTGATACACGACGATGAGACAGATGCTACGGGGCATCACAGGCTGGGTTCTCATGACAGAGGCGGGACAATGAGGGTAATTCATCTGCAGCCCTGGCAATGGGAGGGGCTGCTATTCTGACACTGGTTCTGGAAACTTCATGTGCGTCACACAACCTGTTTAAGCATGCTAAACTCCAGGGTTATTTTGGCTGTGGCTTTTCCATGGATTATGTTGTTATTCTGTTCTCTCTTCCTGGGCGAATTAAAATTCAAACCTAACTGCACAGTAAAAGCCAGTTTCCAAAGACAGAAGATGGTAGTTTAGATTTTTCTAGAACGGAATTGCTCTTGTACCCTTGAGAACAGCACTCCCTTTAAACTCTCCAAAATCTAATAAATAATATATTGTAAAATAGACTAATGGACAAGTGCTTCAGTCAAGTCAGCAGGCAGGAGGGCTGTTGCATGATAATATATTTGGACATCTTTTTAGAGCCAGCTATGGCAGTTCTGAAGAAGCTTTCAGATGATTTCTAAATGCTGTCATTTGGCAAGGAGAGGAATATAAAAACCAGTGAAATGCTGAAACAAGACTGCCGGAATTGCCTCCTGGAGAGTTCATTAGCTATCACTGATTAGCAGGTCCATCCATGTCTTCAGAAGATGTCCATCAAGGCGATATTTTAAGCCTATTGGGCGACAGGCACTCTGGGGCTGAGCTTAGACCTTCCACATACAATGCAACATGAGGAGGTACCTACCGTTCATGTCGGTGTGCAGAACATCAACAAACAGGGCATCTGTGGGGTCCAGACGGTCTGCTGGGGGTACCCCATTGAACAGGGGCCCTGCTGGGTCTAGGCCTAGGATGGATCGACACATAAGTACACATATTGATGTACTTTAGACAAGAGAAAATGTCAGCCTCACCTGTGATCCTGCCGATCTTGCCTTTGAGCATTGCCCCCACAAAGCCAGCCACGTGTGCCCCCAGGCTCATTCCAATTAAGTGGATAGAGCTCAAAGAGGCCCCATGCTCCTGCAAGTAGAGAAAAAAGGGAAAGTGAAAGCAAAGGTACAGGCATGGTGAGCTCAGTAGGAGGGGATGTGAGACCAACTGGACAGAAAATATGACCAGCAGGACATAAAGTGAAATCAGCAGGACAGAAAATGAAACTAGCAGGAGGGACAGTGAGACTAATTTGACAAAAAGTGAGATCTAATGGACAGAAAGTGAGACCAGCAGAAGGAAAAGTGAGACTAATTAGATAGAAAGTAAGACCAGTAGGAAATAAAGTGAAATAAGCAGGACATAAAATGAAACCAGCAGGAGGGACAGTGAGACCAACTAGATAAAAAGTGTAATCAAATGGACAGAAAATGAGACCAAAAGAGCAGAAAGTAAAACAAACAGGAAAGAAAGTGAGTCCAACTGGACCGAAATCAAGACCATCAGGATTCAAAGGGAGTTTTTCCTTTTTACTGTCGCCTCTGGCTCACTTGGGGCTTTGGGTAGGGATAATGTAAAACACTTTGAGATGTGAATGTGATGTGAAAATGCACTATACAAAATACAATTTTGAAACTGAGACCAACTGGGCAGAAAATAAGACCAGTGGGGCAGAAAGTAAGACCAGCAGAAGGGAAAGTGTGACCAGCAGGCAGACATGTAGAGACACAGAGCCAGGAGAATGGAATGGGTAGCATTTATTTTTCAGTCAGTCTATAGCATGAAGAGTAAGAGAAAGCAAGCCATGCTACAAACACATGGGTGCTATAATACTCTCACACAGGCACCGTGGGAGCACCCAAGGCTCTCTCCTGTCTGACTTTACCTGCATTTTCTGAATGAAACTGGAGATGTTAGCAGCGGCACTGCGGCTGTTAGCCACAGCGGTGAAATAATTAATGTTAGCGGCGCCACGGTTCCAGTCCACGACAACAACGTTTATGTCATCCTGTGCAGCCAGCAGGTGCACCATGTGAGACACCCAGATGGGAGGGGCCCCCGTGGGCCGGTACCCGTGGATTACCATGGCCGTCCGCCGGCTCAGATTGAACAGTGGCTGGTGTGTGAGGTCATGATGTGACAGCTGGTGGCCACAGTCTAGATTGGCCCCTGTGTGCAGCAGCAGCTTCACGGACAGGTTGGTCCCCATAAAGGACTCGTGGAAATTCAGGTCAGTGAAGCTGTCGCACTCATTCTTCTGGCCTGGAGGAAGGTAGGAGGTTATTAATCACAGATAGGCAGCTGGTGTGTTAGATGTTATATCATGCAGGGCAGTGTGTGCTGTGTGGAGACCTGGTGGCCATGTGACTCAGCAGTCAGCCCTCTGACTGATGGAGCATATAGAGCCAGGTTCCTAGATTTTCATCCTGGAAGACCAGAATCTGACAGTTTGCAGATTTCCCTGCTCAGACCCATCTTAATCAGTTAATTACCATGTTTAGTTGATGTGTTTGAACATGAAAACCTGCAAATTGAATTGGATTCTGGCCCTCCTAGACTGGAGTTGGGGAACCCTTCTGTACAGGCCCTGTTTATAATTAGAGGCTTATGCTGCTGTATGTGAGGTGAAATTGTATGTTTTTCTAAAAGGGGACAGTCTGGTGTATTCCAAAAACAGCACAGGCAGGTTTTTTTAGAGGGTTATGCTCCACCCAAGAGTAGGCAACCCCACTCTGTGGGGGTTGGGGTCTGTCCCTATAAGCATCGTTCTTTCCCTGTCTTGTCCTTTTTTGAGGGTATGTCACCGCTCAAAAACAGAATCCAAGTGGAGAAATCCTGAATTAGTGGCTGAATTCCTCTTGGGTAGTGATGATCCTGGAAGCAGAACCTAAACAGAACATCTCTGTGCTGCTTGCAGACCTTGCGGTTTTTACTGAGCCAGGGTCAGAACAGCAGAGTGGCACCGTGACCCAGTTACCTACATTGGCTGTGTGGCACCTCAGGGTACTGCACACTTTCCTCGGCTGAGGCTGCAATAGGACTGTTAAATACCCCACTTCTAGTACAAGTTAATAGCAAGACTTTGCCCTCCCCTGGTCTCCTAAAAACCCCCGAAACACTGTGGTGGCCACTGGGCCTCAAGCTTACCTTTGCATCCTGTGAGGAGACAGAGCAGAAGAAGCAGCAAGTGGGACTTCATGCTGTCAGCAGCGAGAGAGACACTTCACTGAACTGTCAGCTTCTGGGCAGGATGGAGGGAGGGAGGGCTAACAAATTGAAAGAGAGAGAGAGAGAGAGAGAGAGCAGAAAGTGAGAGCAGAGCAGAAATTGGCTTAAAGAGAGACAATAGGAGAGGAGAGATAGATTAGTGAGAAAAGGAACCTGGATGGATCTTACAGGAAAACGGCTCAATCAAAACCATTCACTACCTTCTTCCTAAAAGCCGCCATTGACACCCTCTCCCTACCTCCCGTCAGCACTGACACCAAGTCCCTACCTCCCGCTAGCAGTGACGCCCTCTCCCTACCTCCCGCCAGCACTGACACCATCTCCCTACATCCCGCCAGCACTGACACCCTCTCCCTACCTCCCGCTAGCACTGATGCCCTCTCCCTACCTCCCGCTAGCACTGACGCCCTCTCCCTACCTCCCATCAGCACTGACACCGACTCCCTACCTCCCGCCAGCACTGACACCCTCTCCCTACCTCCCGTCAGCACTGACACCATCTCTCTACCTCTTGTCAACCCCCTAACTTCCGTCAGGTTTAAAAGAGGATGCAGCATTTTATTTATACAGCTCGTGATCTTTATAATTCGTTATTAAATCCGGCCAGCAGAGCTATCTTTTGTTTTCCACTGAATAAAAGATGATGAAACATATTTTCTATATATTCCATTATTACATATGTAACTAAACACTGCCACAAAGTATCTTAGGTACCAGTGAAAATATATTGGTTATCGGTATCGGTCAAAATTTTCATATTTGTGCATCATTATGAAAAATGACAGGAAAACCAGAGACATTGAATTTTGGAAATCAAATTTTCTGTTGCAGAAATATGGAGGTGCAAGCAAAAAAGGCAATCATTAATACATTTAATGTAATTGAGATAGAAAAATGATGATTTTATCTCTTTTACCTGCACTTCTGTGTAACTTCCAAATTAGTCCAGTGCTTGTGATCAGCTAAGCATTGCTTTATTGCTATGAGCCCTACTTCATCTACCCCAGAATAGAGACTAAAGAAATGGACCAGGAACTACAATTGAGCCAAGTTCCTGAGGTGAGAATGTAGCAGAGGTCTGTCTGCTGTGGTGTGAAAGGGCCTAAGATCAATGAAAATTGGACCCGAATTCCCTGTGCTGGATCTATAAAGAGCTAAAGTATAAAGCCAGACCCCTTC
>JAODJW010000081.1:24639654-24657193 GCA_026777045.1 Hyperopisus bebe
CTCCAATCAGGAAATCCCAAACAGTCAGACTAGCCAATCCTGCCTAACAGGGCTTCTATTAGGAGAAATTAATGGGTCCAAGTGATTGATGCCAAAAATAATTAGTGATTGGCATTATTTATAGTAGAATTAGCCAGCTCTATATCACCTTTTGATTACTGTTCCCCAAAGTCCTGATTAAAATTGATTTTTACAGATGAATGCTTCGGAAAATACGGCTAAACTCTGATGAGGACATACAGTGTTTTTGGTGGATCTGCGTGGGGGAGGGGGGGTGTCACCCAGATACTGCGAGCTTTGAGACCCAGTAAGGATGCAGACCCCCATCCAGTACCCTCACTCCCACCTGGCTTTACACACGACAGTGCCGCAGATATTAAGCACACCGAACTATTCCTGCTTTATACCTGTCACCCCTTCCTTGCCTCCCACGCTAAGCCATTACAATATGCTAATTACCCAGCATTTTCAATTAGAATTGATTTTTTAACAGTCTTTATATAACTTAAGCCTATAACCCTTCAATCTCTGTGGGGTCTATCAGTTCTAATAAAGTCTTCCCTTTAAATATGATTGCTGTTTTCATATTATGTAATGTGTCCTTAGTCTGGTACCGAGCGCTTCAGCTCCAGAGTACTTATGGTATTATTAGCCAAAGCAGCACTGCATTTACTGATAATGTGTCTATGTGGATGTGGGTTCTGTCTAACGCACTTACCGCTCTTCCCGTTTGGCAAATAAATAAACATAAACGTCCAACTCGAAGGAGGGATGATGGACAGTGATGCAGACGATCTCATTGGACAGATCATCACAGGGGTCGGATCCTTTAGAAATGGTTCACTCATGACTACAGGGTCTGTGTCCACAGGCAACACAAGTAGGCTTGGAACTATTCACTCACAGTGTAACTTCCAGGGCTGGTACCGATCTGCGTTTGTCTAAGTATACTGGTTCAGGTCAGATATTACCTGCACTCTACCATAAACCAGTGAATCTGCTGCTGGAAATCAGTAGATAAGCTATATTGGTTTTGACTGTAATGTGCACTGGTGAGGATTCTTAAATCTCATGAAGGTCATCGAAACTCCAGTCCTCCATGTTTAAGCTAGAACCTCAGAAGTTGGACAAAAAACAGGAATGGTCTTAATCACTACATTTCTGTTAAACCGTCATGAACCATGTATGCACTGATCAGCCATAACAGTAAAACAATTGACTGGTGAAGAGAATAACAGTGATTATCTCATTAAATGGACTGGACTGCATTTATATAGTGCTTTTCTACTCCTTTGAGTACTCAAAGTGCTTTACAATTCATGCCTCACATTCACTCATTCATACACCAGTGGTGAAGGGTGCCATGCAAGGTGCCAACTTGCTCACCAGGAGCAATTTGGGGTTCAGTATCTTGCTCAAGGACACTTCCATGGGGTCAGGAGAAACCAGGGCTCAAACCTGCAATCCTTCAGTTGCTGAGCAATAGGACCACCATAATGGCATCTGCCAAGGGTGTCATTATGTATTAGGGAAGCGAACAGTCAATTATTGACGCTGATGTGCTGGTAGCAGCAAAAATGGCCAAGTGTAAGGATCTAAGGGAATTTGACAACTGTGATGGTCAAAGCATCTCCAGAACGGCAGGTCTTATGGGGTGTTCTGGGTCAGGACCTACCAAAAGTGGTCCAAGGAAGGCCAACTGGTGAACCGGCGACGGGGTCATGGGCACCCAAAGCTCATTGATGCAGGTGAGGAGGGAAGCCTGTCTGGTCCTATCTCACAGGAGAGCTACTGTAGTCCAAATTGGTAAATAAACTATTGTTGGCCAATCTAGAAAGGTGTCAGAACACACAGTGCATTGGAGCATGCTGCGTATGGGGCTGCATAAGACCGGTCAGAGTGCCCATGCTGACCCCAATCCACTGCCAAAAGTGCCTACAATGAACACGTGAGCATCAGAACTGGACTGTGGGGCAATGGAAGAAGGTGGCCTGGTCTGATGAGTCACATTTTCTGTTACATTATTTGAACAACTGGGAGTTGTTTACCTGGGGAAGAGACAGCACCAGGATGCACTATGGGAGAAAGACAAGCCTTATAACAGTCATGCTCAGTGTGATGCTCTGGGAAAAGTTCTGCTGGGGAACCTTGGGTCCTGGCGTTCATGTGGATGATACTTTGATGTTTTCTGATGGCGGTGGCCTCTTTCAGCAGGGTAATGCACCCTGTCACACTGCAAAAACTGTTCTGAAATGGTTTGAGGAACATGAACGAGTTCAAGGTGTTGACTTGGCCTCTAAATCCCCCAGATCTCAATGTGATCAAGCATCTATGGTATGAGCTAAACAAACAAGTCTGATCCATGGAGACCCCAACTTGCAGCTTTAGGGCACTTTTCTTCTGCATCAGGCTTTGTATTTTTGGTTCTCTGCTTCCGGTACTTTCAATTCAATTAAATTTTATTTGTATAGTTTCACAACTTCACAACATTACATTGTCTTAAAGCACTTTACATTAACCGTGCTCAGAACCCCCAGCGAGCAAGCCAGAGGCAACAGTGACAAGGAAAATCTCCATAGAAGGAAGAAACCTTGGGAAGAACCAGACTCAAAGGGGGAGCCTATCCTCCAGGGGCTGGCAGAGGAAAACAAACAAGCAAGATGGCAAAGTCCCAATTCACACTGTCCAAATTCTAAGATTCAAGTCTTAATGTGGAGGGCAGGCAGGTTATGGCAGGCATGTGCTAGTGCTGCATCTGATGGAAGGACGAACAGTGGTACAGCAGCATGGCATACAGGAGAGACGTCATAGGCAGAAGGGCGAGCAGGCCAGAAGAACATCACAGGTGGTAGGGGCATCACAGGCAGCAGGGAAGACAGAATATCTTAATATATTTTGTTGCGTGTCCAGACAGCACACCCCAACTGGGGTGGAGGGAATAGAAAGTGCATTAGCTACTGTACAGTAGGAGAGACTAGAGGCAGTGCAAACAGTTAAGTGAGTGCAATACGTAAGCTCTGGCAGATATGGCTATGGCAGCATAATTATTCCATTGACTTCCGGTTGAGTACTAATACCAAAAGTTCCAGTACCCAAAGTACCAAACCAGCAGAGTACTTTTTTGGAACTTTGGGGTGGTACTTGCAAAAGTGTTCATAACTGTTTAGCTATGCAACTAGCCTGCCTCTGAAACACAACATAACCGCCGGCTTGAAAAAAGTTACGAACTCAGAAAACAGTGATAAACAAAGTAAAATAAATGAATATAGATTTTTTTTTTTTTTTTAAACGAAGAGACCCAAACTATAATTGTGATCTGGTTGGAAGAAGAAGAAGATCTAGATGGCATGACAATAAATAAATACTATTTGCTATAACATACTAGTGCTGCATGATATTGAAAGAGAAATCAAATATTGCAATGTGATTTTATTGTAATAAATGCTGGGGTATTTATAAAGCCAAAAAGGAGTTCAACATCATTTTCTCATAAACCCAGCTACTGTAGGAGTGATTTCAACTGCTAGGATGGAAATGACTATGCTATCACAGAGGACGCATGCAGCGCTCATGCAAAAACATACTAGATCAGGGGTGGCCAATCTTATCCGCAAAGGGCCGGTGTGTATGCAGGTTTGGTTTTTGGGTTAACCTGTAGGTCAACTGTTCAAACCCAGGTGTGAGGACTCTTCAGCCAATCAGTTCTCTAATTAGTGATCTAATTAGGGAGTTGCAGTGAAAACCTGCATAAACACCGGCCCTTTGCGGATAAGATTGGCCACCCCTGTACTAGATAATCTTAAAAATGAGCAATCATTAAAATTGCAGCGTCTGCTAAGTTTTATTTCCGATGACAATGTAAAAAGGTTTTAGTGAAACTCACCCCCTCCCCGCGCTATATTATGTGGACAATAAGAAGATATGACAAGGCCTGATCTCAAACCAACCGACTATAGTGGTCCTTGTGATGTGTAACATGCAATGTTTGTATTATTATTGCACATCGCCCACCCCTTTAACATACTACAGCCATTTTTCAAATTCAGTAGCCAACAAAATAGGTTACTCCGCCTCATGTTGTGATGTCACTTAGCTGTGGTAAGTTTTTACGTCAGTGGAAAACTAACATCTTGATGTAGGCCTCCTATAACTTTGGTACTTTTTGATGTAACAAAAGTACACTACCTGGTGTAGTGGAAAAGCACCTAGCTACTATTAAAATAGGAACCTTCTTCCGCGGAGCTAAATGTTCTGTCATGATTAAATGGCATTACTTTGGGTTGAGCATTGAGGGATTGAGGTCTCCACTTATTTATGGGGCTCCAGGGGGTTATATTGGCTGGTTTTGATTATTGTAACCCCCATATGCCCATGGTCATGTTAAATGTCTGGCTTCTCAGAACTCTAATATATGTGACGATTTCGCCCTCTAATGACTTTTATTAAAAATTACAAACGACGGTATTTTTCCTTTTTCAAAAGTAGTTTTGTTCAGTGTCGCAAGAGGGCAGACTAACGACAAGGACTATTGACATTATAGTTATTTTAGTTCTCTACGTAATATAGGCCTATTCATATTTGTTATAAGGACTTAAATCCAAGGTTATTATTGTTGTTGAGATTCAACCGGCAGCGTGCCTACCTAAAATTAGTTATGAGCCTAGCAAAACAAACTGAAGGAATGCATCTATGATACGCCCATATTTATTTTACACGTTTAAAGAGATAAAGTCCACTGGTAATCTGATAGAGGAAGCAGATGGGCTGACACGCTGGACTGTGAGGGAATCTTATGCAAAGCACAGCGGCAACTTGTTCAAAAGGCCTGACCTCTGTAATGACTCAGCTTAATGGTTACGGGCCACGATATTTTTACGCCAACGGTTTGATTCTATATGGGAAACTCGATCGAATTGTTTTGGAAATAAAACAAAAGACTTCGTACCTCTCAAGCAAAAAAAATGCCATCCACCATAGGTGACGGAAATAAAAGGTAAATATCTGGCTGGTGAGCGGGCATCGGGGCTGGCTGCAGACCTGAGCCTCTCCGATGTGTGCGCTGCTTGCGAAGCGCTTTTAACGCGGGCAAAGCCGGTGGGAGGAGGGAAAGCGACAAAACAGGATGTCAAAACATGAAACAAACCTGGATTTCAGCTTCCTGAGCACAGAAGAAGTTAGCGCAATCCAGGATGTACTTGCGAGAGACAAGTTGCTGAAAAAGTGCGAGGAAGACAGACTTAAGTAAGTAAGAAAAACTATTATTCTTTTGCAAATACGATGAAACAATTCTGCATTAAAAGCCGACAGGGTATCTCGTTAAAGTCACTAAATTCCACTGCAATGCCACTGATGCTTATTTGCAATTATAATAAGAAACATTAAATTGCTCCTTGGTTAAACTGCAGCTCCTTTTTATTCAAATGGAGTTTCGGTGATTTACACACGCTGTCAAACGTTCTTTCTGAAATCAGCAGAATTGGAAAATGTAAAAATCGCAGCACCTGTATTTTTTAACATCTGTATTTAGCTGTGCCAGCATGCATACAGTGAGTGACTTGTGGGCACCGGGAAGAAGCACTGGCGTAGCAGGGCTGCGCGGCGACTTCCGGATCCTAATGGTTTTCTGCAGGATTACGACTGAAGCCTGATGACAGTATATCGCTGTGTCAAACGCAGATTGGCGTCTCCCGGGGCTCCGTGCAGCGTGTGAAATGCGGCTCAACCGGGGTGATCAGGCGGTACTAAAAATGACTTTAAAATTAGTATTGTTTCTTTTTTATCGCGATAGAAATATGCACAAAACTGTATTTTATCATTCTGGTTAGCTTAGTACTTTTGACAGAACTTTACCTAACGCTACACGAACACCTGTACGTACACCTATATTTTTTGTAAAGGTGTTTCGCTGTTTAGAATCGTCATAATAGTTTCCAAATGTGCGTGACGCAGGTTGGACTGATCGAGATGTCAGTCCTCTCCTGATACTTATTCTCTGTTCTTTTTGTCGTTCCGGGGCGTGGGTGCTTCATGTCTTATGGCTATCCTTAGTGTGTGGGTAAGTGTATCTGATTAATCTCTACGTGGGATAGTGGTCAGCAGTGGAGGTTCCAGACCATTTGAACTTGGCGGATGGCTGGGGCCAGTTTTTCTGTCGGGGGGGGCAGATGCATTTGACCTTAATATCCTCCAAGTATATTACTTTCATTAGACTGCCTGCATTAAGAAGCAAAAGGCAATTTTGAAAACCTTTCACAGTTTTTAACAAGTATATAACTCACTCTGATTTCTTGTTTAGACTATCTTGCTTCCCACAAGCTTGATTATTTGTTTTATGTTATTAACTTCGCGACCCAACCATCTGGCGCACCCGCGTTAAGAGTCCGTCAAGAAAATGTGCTTACGTTTGTTTCGCCTGTCCCCAGCGCACAAAATATATTCGCCCATGTATATAAATGTAAATAATATTAATATTGTACCCAAGTAACATACGTACTGTATGTAGGTGGGGGGACAGGGGGGCCATGCAAGTTGTCAAGGGGGCACTGCCCCCCGAACCACTCACGGTGGTCAGATTTCTGTCCAGTTTTGGACACGTGAACTCAAAGGCTACGCGTCTTACTTAGATATGCGAAAATAATTATTGCGCACGTTGTATATATTTGATGCAGTGTTATGTACCATTTAAAACTGTGTGACGCCGAAAGTGCATTTCCGAGTATTTTGGTCGTAGCGTTTGTGTAACAGCTTAGCGTGAGCGATCGTGTGCAAAAACGCTCTCGTAGGGAGCTGGGCTGGTGTTTCTGTTGCGCTGTTATGCAACATATTGCCTGCGACACTTAAAAGCGTGCGGTTTGCAGGAGAGGGCACGTCTTCTGCAGGATGTACCATTGGCTGCCGCTTTGCGTTTCTCTGGAGCTCGGGGCTAACTGGGTAGGGCAACGGCATGCTGCGCCGACTGCTTTCTGGCACTGCTGTGCGATGTGCTTTCTTTCCAGTGTGACCCCCATGGCCGGCTTTGTTCATCCAAGAAGTCAATTTGAGGCCCCCCAGTGTAGTGATTGTTTGTGGCCAGCAGGCAGCCACACACAAATAATGGCTTGAGTGGTGGTGCATTCACATGTGGCTGGGATCCCAGGGCAGTGGAGAAGCTTGTGCAGACACATAGGTACTTAGAGGGCATGTGCTCCCCAATATTTAATTTACCATTAAATTATTTAGTTGTGCCCCCACCCCATTATCAAACCCTTGGAAGACTGCTTAGTTTGACCTTAGTGTTTAGTGATTAATTGTCATTGTTGACACACCACAGCACACAGTGCACAACAACGAAATGTGTTCTCTGCATTTAACCCATATGTGACATAGCAGGGGGCAGCTAATCCAGTGCTTGGGGGCAGTACTTTGCTCAGGGTACCTCAGTGGTGCCTTGCTAGTTTGGGATTCAAACCTGCAATTTTTCAATTATAAGCACGCATCCCTAACCATTAAACCACCACTGCCCCGACCTTAGTAATAACGTACTCATTCATGTTTAGCAGGTAGCTGTAGGTCATACTCTAGTCTTAGCATGGTTAACTTACCATTTGTACATACCATTAACCACTAATGGAAAACATAATAATCTTACTACTGTTCTGCCCATAAACTGTCGGTGTTGGCATAGTTATTACTGTCTTAGCCCTCTATGTGCGTAATTAGCTTTATCATGGTTATTGTATCATGTTTATCTTGTGTAATAGTGTAAACTCCGCTATTGTCGTCTTTTTGAGGCTGGGAACACTTGCATGTTGTGAGAAGTTGTGCAGTTGCCAAGGTTATTTGAGCTCTGGGTTCACAACTCTCATGAACTTTGTGGGGGGTTGGTTCAGGTTGCTGCATTAGCTATGCTAATGCTAACAGCCTTAGTAATTTCTGTATGAACTTGCCCTCACTACATCTATCATCTGATCTCAGATCTGAGTTTGCCTCAGTGCCATTGGCATCCTGAGTCTGGTCCCGCTTTTCTGTCAGTTAGCGTGCTTATCTGGGCGATAACTCTGCATGTTTTATGGTGTTCTTGGTTTAGCATTGTTATCGCTTTAATAACTCGATGCCTGAATGTTTTCTTTAGGCTCATGCACAATCTGACTTTCAGTTTAATGCAGATTCTCTCCATACATTGACACTGGTTTCTGGTCTCCTTCTATCAGGAAGATCCAGGATGATGGATGGAGGGACCAGCGCTGGTTGAAAGGGGTGTCAGGCCAGTGGTTCCAGGAGATCCAGCAGTCCAAGCAGAGGAACGGAACCAACAGGGGGCACCACACCCAGTCACCTGTCGCACCCAGGGGTAAGAGGCTAGGTGATAAGACACACAGCTGACAGAAACGCACACACTGCTAGTCCTGGTGTATGTGTGAGACCATGTCTGTCTTACTCTTACTGTGTGCACTTTTCTAAGCTTCCTATTGGACACTGGATGTGACAGAACTGGGCCAATGAGGTTTAATCATTACAAGTGCAGGACTTGAGAGCTGGGTTGTAAAAAGTGAGTTTACAGTTTTATGGCAGTGGCACTTTCATGACATTTACAATACGTGGATCCATTTGCTTTCCAGCAGTTAATACATACTGGGTGAACCATGTACTAACAGCTGTTTGCAGCCTGAAACACAGAAAAACAGAGTGGAACCTCTAACCTATATGTAATTATGGTGACTTGTGATCAATGTGACAGGTAGCTGGCAGATGCTAGGTCCTGATTCTGGAATGTTCTCATTCTTTTTACCTTAGAGACACCCCTGACGTCAGGGAGGCTTCTCCGAAAGCCTGGGGACAGGAGGGAGAACCACGGCAAGGCCGTCTCCCCCAGCAGGGCCTCATTCCATTCCCGGGTCACCTCGCTCTTGGCCTTCCGGTTCCTCCAGAAGGGATCAGCCTCCCGCAGGAGCCGAGACAGCAGCCTCAGGTAAGCACCGAGGCAGGGAGCTGGCCAGCTTTCCCCTCCTGATCGTCGCCATAGCAAGTGTGGTGTAGTGAGGTACAGAGGTCCAACACCCACTCCCCAACTGGTGGGCTGCCTGCTGCCTAGCTTTGGATGCACCATGCATAGCTGACCATGAACAGCAGAGGTTTCTGGTGATGGCGGGCCTCTGCCTGGGCATACCAGTGTTAAAAGAATCGAGAGCAGAAGGTTAGGCTTACATATGTCATGTGGCATGGTACAATGAGCTCTTTAGAGTGACATGCATGAGAGCCCTTATCCCCATTCCGCCAAGGGTGCGTCCCTCCTGGGTGGGGTGTGCTGGCGTCGAGAGCAGCACAGGGCGGGGCTAGGATGGAATGTGGCCCATCTGGTGCCTTTGGGAACAGCTGGGCTGTCTCCAACATGCAGCCAGCGAGTTTTTAACTCACTCTGAAGCTGCCCTGTCTGGGCGTAGCTCTGCAGGGAGACACTGGATCCCATTTGCGTGCAGAGCGAGTTGGCCCCTATGAAGGTGTCGAGTTCCTGCTGCAGCAGCCACATGTGCCGCTGTGGGTCACAGTGTCAGCTTGGTGAATAAATGTGCTGTGTAGAGCCAGCACTGACCTGCAGTTTAGTGTGAGGAGTCTGTGGTTGTTGTGGCCGTTGCTTCAGAGAAACATGGCTCTTGGGATTACATTTAATGTAATGCCCTCAGCCAGCATTTGGCAGAAGCAGTTTGGGGTGAGTCCTATTATTAGAGCTGCAGCTGCTGGGATGTGGGAGGCATCTGCCTGGCAGCTGTTTGATTTCTGCCTTCTGTTCTGCAGCTTCGTTGGAGCCAGTGGACCCAGTTCTGGGGCTGGAGATCAGGAGCATTCTGGTGTCCACCTTACAGAGCAGGTACAGTGGCCCATTTCCCCATGTGGAGAAGATCAGTGTCTTGAAGTTCCCCCCAGACACCTGTACTACCCTTCAAAAACTAGCCACATTAACTGGATTGTCCAATTACTCAAATCCGTTCAGCAGCATGGGCTCTGATGTTTAATTGACAGGGGCCCAGGCATACCTGGGACTCATATGGAGAGTCACACTTCCAAATGTCACTCATTCTGCTTCTGCCTTCTTGTGTGACTATTTATGAGAAGCAGGGTTTTCAAATGAATATTAAATAATCTGCTAATGGGTGAAGACTGAAGCCATATCAGGTGAGATGAGATTACAATGTCCCCACAATGTGATTAAAAACCTCTATTTTGAAGATGTGGGGATAATTTTCCTGGCCCCCATAAGGATAACATGGCACATAAGAGGAATGATAATGACAGGAACAACAACAATAATAATCCCACTTCTGACATTTCTTTGGGGGCAGTGTGTGGCTCAGTGGGCTAAGCCAGTGTGCCTATAACCACAAGGTCGCCGGTTCAAGCCCAGCCTCAGCATGTCTGCGGGTCCTTGAGCAAGGCCCTTGAGCAAGGCCCTTAACCCCCAGCTCCCTGGGTGCCCCAACAGGTGGCTGCCCTTCGCCCTTCTACAAAGAGCAAGTTGAGGGAGGCGTAAAAAAGAATTTCCCCATGAGGGACAATAAAGGATTGATTATTATTATTGTAGTAATAATAATAATGATAATAATGATAATGATAATGATAATAATAATAAGTATTATTATTATTATTAATTAATTGACAATAATAATAACAATACTAATAGTGCAATGATGCTCCTTGGTGTTATAATCATTGAGCTGGAGGCAGTTTCTCTGGCACCACTCTGCAAAGTCATTGAGTCCCCCTGTATTTGCACTCATCACCACCTGTAATACAGTCAGCAAACAGCAAGTCATCTGAAAATTTTTGGATGTGACAACTGTATGTGTTGTATGCAAAGTCTCCGGTGAACAGAAATGTGAGCAGTTCCCTATGGAGCACCTGTACTACACAACACGCAGTCCAGTGTTTTAACATACTGTGGTCTGTTGGTGAAGTAGTCGATAGTCTGGGATACAGTTTCAGTTTTCAGTTTTGTTTATTTGTCATATGCAAGTTAGCACAGGGTCAACATTGCAATGAAATTAGATTGACGAGAATAGACAAGTCTCTCAGCAATAATTACAGATAAGTAAGACAACGTTCATACACATGAAATAAAGTGACAGCAGTGTAATATCAATGGTTAAAGGTGGCAGTCGAGTGCCAGTATTGCACATAGAATAAAGATAAAAAAAAAAGGTGCAAGGTGCTGATCCACCTCCATCCTCAGCAGTGATGGTATTATAGTGCTGAATGCACTGGAGAAATCAAAGAACATGATTCTCACAATGATTCCCAGCTTTTCCAAGTGGGACATGGATCTGTGCCGCATGTAAATGAGCAGGGGGTTCATGAAAAGTTACCTTGTCAGTAGAGGGTCCATAGAAGAATTTACCAGTAGTCTGAGATGGGCCAAGATAAGCATTTCCAGAGTAGTAGTAGTAGTAGTAGCAATAATAAGAAGAAAAATAATAATTAATGATAAGAATAATGGACTCTCATTCTTCACTGAACAGGGACCACATCCAGATTTGACAAACAACAGCCCCACTGTTCAACAACAAGAAGACTCTGAAGCTGAGGAGAATCTCTCATGTATGATGTCACTCGTATGAAAATTGTAGAATATGGTAAATAGGAAAATGTTTTTATGCTGTACCTAAAACTGTACCCTTTGTTTTAGGGGCCCCAAACCACAGACCTTCAGAACATCATGTAGAACCCAGGAAACCAGAGACTAGACCAGGCCAAAGGAGAGCTTGTTATCCTTCAGTCCCAGAAGAACCCAGAAAGCCAATTCTCAGAGACCAGATAGACCTGTGTGTAGCACACAAACGTGGGAGCTACCACAACAGCCTCACTGACTCGCTTGGAGAGCCTCCTGTCACTGACTCGCTTGGAGAGCCTCCTGTCACTGACTCGCTTGGAGAGCCTCCTGTCACTGACTCGCTTGGAAAGCCTCCTGTCACTGACTCGCTTGGAAAGCCTCCTGTCACTGACTCGCTTGGAAAGCCTCCTGTCACTGACTCTCTCAGAGAATCCACCAGCACTGACCTTCTCAACGTCTCTATAATTACTGATTCACTTGGAGAATCCACCATCACTGACTCACTTGGAGAATCCACCAGCATTAAATTTCTCAGAGAATCCACCTTTATTGAGTCGCTTGGAGAGTCTACCAGCAGTGACTTGTTTCGAGAATCCACCGGCACTGACTTGTTAAAAGATTCTGCTGTCTTCTTGCTAAATCAGCCTGCCAGTGGGATTGCCTTTCACACTGAACAAGCTTTCGATTGTCAGAGAAACTCAGACCTTCCCAAGTCTAACCTTGTTCCTTTGCCAGTTGTTGCCTCTTTTTCTGGTCTGGAGCGTTCCAACTCCTTGCCCACCCTCCAGCTCCAAAGTGATGAAACGCCCCATTCAGAGTTGCCTGCTTACCTCAATCCACTAGCAGCCATGTTGCCTCCTTCATTGGTCACAGTTGTTGCTCCACATTGGACAGGAAAGTTTAGGAGACCCAAGCAGGGAGCTGAAACCACACAGGCTGTAAAGGAAGCCAACGGGAGGAACCAGGAAGTCAGGCGCAACTCTTATGTTTTCAAGGAGCAGCAGACTCTCAGACACAGAAATTCAGTTTCTCAATCATTTCTGGGCAGAAAGACTGTGCAGGACAAGGTAATATTTCATGGACCTGACACTCCACAGAGAGAACCAGCCCCCGAGAATGCACGGGGTTTGGTTGGCTGGCTTCCTGAGAAGACTACATCAAGGATACCTTTGTCTGCATCTGTCTCACTGGACAACAGCACAAAGATCTCCACTGGTTCCAGCTCACTTGTACGTCCAGGCAATGGCCACTGCAGCTCACTGGATGTCCACCATTACAGGAGAATATCTGAGGTCAGTTGCCAGCAACCTCCTGTGGCTCGTTTCAAAGGGTATTCATCCCCAAGCAGCATGTTGCTGTCTCTGCGGGGAGGTGGTTCTGCCTTAGGCAGTCCCGGAACACTCTCCTCCTCTATATATGCCACTACTCCTCGCTCTCACCCTGGCAGCACGGCGAATGCTGCCAAGTCCGCTAGGGAGGGGCAGTTGCAGTATACTCAAGGGGATGGATCAGATCGACTATACTTTATGAAAAGCCAAACTCTCCCACACAGATCGACACTGCCCTGGCGGAACCATAACCAGAAAGATGCTGCGGGACTGGATCATTATGACCGTGCTTCCTTGGGGCACCCCCTTTCTCATCATACACTCCCTGGGCCTGCTGACACACACAATCACCCTGAACAGAGCCCGGATAGCCTCAGTACTACAATGAACCTTGGAAATGACCAAAAATCAAGCAATGCCCATAACATTTTCACCTTGCCCAGAAACGGTTCCTTATGGACACCAGATACCAGAAAAGTTCTTCCTAGCTACACTGTGTCCAACCCCACTCACCCAAGCTGCTTCAGTTCCCATGACTTGCCAACATCCAAAAACAGTTCGAACAATGTACCCAACCAGTCTGATAAGCTACGAACCCCTTCCCAGATGTTCAATTCGAGGAACAGGAAAAATGTGATATCTTTCTCCCAAAGCAAAGACATTTCACCAAAAGAAGGGGCTGTCCCTATCCACACATTGAAGGAGCATTACTCTGCAAATACTCTCAGTCCTACGGCTGTGACTAGTCCCACAACACCAGAGAGAAGCTGCCACTTTGAGGAGAGCCCAATGACTCTTTGTCCAACTGGTGAGACTAACCCCACAACACTAGGAAAATCATCCAACAGTGTGGACAATTCAGAAATCCACAGAGTACTGGTTGTGAGAATTCCTGCATCCCCAAGAAGATCTTCTGGAAATGTGGACCATTCAACTCCTCCCAGGTCTATGGCTGTGACTAGTCCTGCAACACCAGGAAAATCTTCCCAATTTGTGGACAATTCAGTAACTCGCAGGATAAGGGCTGTTATAAGTCCTGTATATTCAACTGGAGCATCCCAAGGCATGGACCATCCAGTAGCCCTCAATCCACCTGATGTGACTAGCACGACAAGATCAGCAAGATCTTCCAGCACTATTGACAACTCAAACATTCACAGATCAATGGTTATGAATAGTCCTTCATCACTAACAACTTTTTCCTATTCTGTGGACAATTCAAAAACTCATAGCCCAAAGGCTGTGACCAGCCCCACATCACCAAGAAGATCTTCTCACAGTCTGGACAACTCAATATTTCTCAGTCCAGGGGCAGTGCCAAGGTCATCTTCTCCAGCTGTATCTCACCAAGATGTGAATAGTTCTATGTCTCACAATCCACTCTTCCTGACTACTTCTGTGTTGCCCACAGAATTGCCTCAAAATTTTGATAATAAAAAAGTTGAAAGTCTAACAAAAACAACAAGTCCCAGTGCAACATCAAGGCCATTTAACTTTTTAGACAGTACAAATGTGAGGACCCACAGTCCAGTATCACCGGCTAATTTAACCAGATTGCCCCAGAGTAGCATCACACCACTGGAGATAAATGGTCCCTCATTGTCAATAAGATCAAGTCTGAATAATGCAAGCATTCAAAATCCAACAAGTCAGAATAATTCTAATTTGTCAAAAGAATCTCAAAACAGTATAAATAATACAAAGATCCTGAGTTCAAGTGGAGCACGGACAGTCATTACAGTAAATAAATCATCTGATGTGGAAAGCTCAAAAACTGATAGATCAACAGCATCATCCAGTCCCATACTATCGGAGATACCACCTGTTAAAGTGAGAAATTCAAGAATTCCAAGTTTAGAGGGACTTTCTTATTCCACTACCAGCTTCCAATCACGTAACAGTGAGGGGGCTAGCTTGTCTCACAGTGGGGACACTACATATAGTCCATCACCACTGAGTTGTCCTGTGCTGCAGACAAGATCAGTTTGCAGTGTGGGTGCTCTCAAAACTTACTCTTCCCAGAGACAATACAGTCCTCCCAGAGTTGTCTCCCCCACACAGAAGTTCCCTGATCCAGAACTCAGAGAATCCTCTTTAAGCCCCACAGAAAATAACAGGATTGAATCTTGTAGGCAGCACTGTTTTCACAGCAGACATCCTGCCTGGTTCTCAGCTAAGGATACACACTCAGAAGCGGCCCAAGGAATATCATCGGAGACTGCTTACCTGGACACCACAGTTAGCAGAAGTTCTCAACCTCTGTCACCCCTCCCTGACTCAAAGAGGATGTTTTCCTCAGAGTCCGTGGTTGATATCAGTACATACAGTGAAGGTTCCTTTGACCTATCAGGAAACGTTAAATTGTCTAGTCCTGGTTTACAGAAGCAAGCATTGAATGTGAATGTCAGTGAAGTGTCTAACAACATTTTCAATCCTAACGCCAAAACTGCAGAGAAGTTACAGAATGCTGACTGTGGAGGTTCAGGGCTTCTTGGGTTTAATCAGGAGCAAGGCAAAAACCCAGTTCTCAGAAAAAAACCGACTGGTATAGTGGTTAGCATAGATGAGGTCTGGTACCAGCCTGCCAATCTCAGAGTTAAAAATGAGAAAGCACTGGAGAAGCCCCTGCAAGATCATAGGTTTGTGTCTTTACAGGAACAGAACTCACATAAGAGTCTACTGTCATTAACAAGCAAGAAAGACCATACCAGCCCAATAACTCCTGGGGTGGCAACAGAATTTTACTTTACTGAATGTGAAACAATAGAAGTAAAAGAGAACCAGGGTAACAATAACTCTGATGTGATGTCAAATGGCACCAAGATGAGTTTCAGTTCAAAGCAGTTTGAGGATGAACTTCAGACATCGAGAAAGAAAAGCAGGGTCGAGATGCCACTCATCCAAAACAGAACCAGCAGCTCTGTCTCAAGCACTGGGAAAGAAGATGTTTCAAGGGTGCTGAAGCCCTCGAACCACAAGAACATCATTGAAAGGGAGGTGGCAGGTTTTCATCTTGATTACAGTCAGGCATCATGGTTGACTGAAGAGAACAACCAACCTAAAAATGTATCTGAGACAGACAGCATAAGTAGTAGTTCAAACTGTGTCTTTGATAAGAGTAGGAACTCCTCCTACCGGAGGAGTCCATGCTCACCTGTAAATAGCCACAGTGTCTCTGTTGAACGTTACACCCTTGTCCCAGGACCCAGGAGATCCTCGCTCAGTCCCAGAAGTAGCCAGTTAAGCTTTGACTTTGATTCTGATGATGCTGATAATGAAAATGTCTTCTACAGAGGGAGCTTAGAAAGGAAGTCCAAAAGGAAGAAGACCATTTCTTTCTCTGAACTAAATGACTACCAGGTATGTGTGGGTGGACAGGTTGGTGCTGCTGACAGGACTGGGAACACGTCTCTTTCCAGGAGCCTTAAGGACATCTCTCAAGAGAGCCAGAGTCATCCTTTCTCAGATTTCAGCCTGAAGGCTGGACGTTCGTTTTCTGTGAGTAATGTCCACGCCAGCCGCCCATCTGGCTCTGCTCGCATGGCCACTGTTCCTAGAATGACCAGCGTTGACAGCCTCAGAGGCGCTGATATTTTGGACATTGTGCCGAAGCCGCGATCCCGGGCTCAGTCCTGCAGCATAGATCAAGCTGTTTACAGGGATGAGAGTGGGAAGCAGGTGACCACAGGCAGGAATCTGTCACCTCCCAGCCTGCACAAACCTTCCTCTGTACAGGCTGATGAATTGTCGCCATCACCCCCACCATCACCCCTCTTTTCTCCCCCACGGATGTCTCGACCACCCAGCTCCTCACCCAGGAGTAGCTTGACCTCAGACAGCCTGTCCCCCAGAGGGTGTTTGCCCTCCAGGGGATACAAGTCAAGCCTGTCAGACCTGGGGGAGTCTGACTCGGATACCACCACAGACGATGAGTATTACCTGAATGGTGACAAAGGTGAGAAGGAGACAGAACTATAAAAGTGGACAATGTTCTAGGGTTTTCTGATCTCTGGGTCAGCTACTCATTGTTATCCATGGCTGCATCTACATTTAATTATGAAACCAAAATATTGGTTTTTTTTTTTAATGGTTTAAGGATTCCTTACATCTGCTCTCAAGCCAGCCTTTCCAATTGATGCACTTTGATTCTCCTTATCTCCAATCTTACATTATTTCAGTTGGTTGAAGTTGCTATTTAAATTTAAAAAAAAAAAAAAATCAGGCTATTTTCTGACATGGTGTTTTGTTTCTGTTCTTTTTCAAATGTACTTTGATTAAAAAAATGTAATTTAATTTTGTGTCTGTAATTAATGTAACTCTAGGATTTCCTGAACGTACACACACACACGCAGAGGTTTGTGATTATATCTTTGTGGGGACTCTCCATTCATTTCTATGGTGAAATCTCTAATCCCAACATGACAACCTTAACCCCTACCCAGCCCTAATTTTAACCATAAGTAACCAAACAAAATAAGAGAATTTTGGCATTTTTAGTTTTTTGATTGCATTCATAGATCTTTGTGGGGACCTGAAAAATGGTGCCACGGCATCAGAATAAAAGACTTTTATTACATTGTTGGGGACATTTGGTCCCCACAATGTAATATAAACCTAATCCACACACACA
>JAODJW010000081.1:24736615-24751839 GCA_026777045.1 Hyperopisus bebe
AGGGCTGATGCATATGGCCGAGCCCCCTCCGGTACATGTTGAATGTATGTCGGAGTGTGGCTCCCAGATCGATCTGTGTAAACAATAAACTCGGACCTGCACATTCTCCCCGTCTCTGCTGTGAATCTCTGCTCATCAACGGACCCGGTGGAGACGGTGAACTCCAACAAAACCTGCATTCTGTGATCGGAGTGGAAGATGCAGCTTGTAAACTTAAACCAATTCTGTCAGGTTGGCAGGAGCTAGACCTTTAAGTGCCTTATATGAAAGTAGGAGAACTTTGAAGTCAGCTCTAAACCTAACAGGAAGCTAATGCAGGGAACTAAGTGCAGGGGTTATGTGTACCTTTTAAATTTTAAATTAATAAAAATCTGTGAATGCAATAAAAAAACTAAAGTTGCCATTTTGTTTGCTTACTTATGCTTCAAATAAAAATGATTCGAAACAAAGATGAGTTTTGCCTCAGGAGCGATGTTGCTAAACAAGACACTCTCAAAATAATATTCGCCTCTCTCTTTGTTAAAAAAGCGGCAGTGACAACAGCCGCCAAACTGGGTCACACAAATGCTCTACTGTCAGCAAACGCGAAAGACCCGATCGAAAGAGCATGTATGAAAACATTTACCCTGCTAGCCGGGAGCCGTGTCTGCACCCAGGAAAATTTATTTCTAGGGCAGCTGCCTAAAACCGTAGTCACAGGACTTGTAGATAACATTGGCTTTATGTACGACAGAAACCGATTCAATTTTGGACATTACAATGTGGAATTTGTCGTCCTTTATATCGACGGCCAACAGTTTCCTGCCAAGCCCTATCAGTCAAATTTTATCCTAGGCAACGTTGCCCACAATTATTACAGTCTGGTTCTGACATAAACACTTGAAAAACAAGCCTACGTATTGCTATTGCTATGCTACAGAAACGACTACGAAAATGGATGCACTTTGTCTGCATTTAACATTTCCAGACGAGGGATGCAGTCAGCACCTTTCACTGGTTAAGAGCAGAAACATATGGTTGGAAATGAGATTCTGCCAGTCACCAGCCAGGACTGAGAACCTAATAGTTTATGCCAGCTTTGACAACATAATCGAGATTAACCAAAAGAGAAAAGTTTTGTGAAGAGCCATGAACATGTGGGAGTTGACGGCTATTCTCAGTTCAAATCTTTGGAAAGGGTTGACTATACTACATTTGCAAAATTAATAGCATGTGCATTTGACTGTAAACATTAATAAAGGTTATGATAAATTTTAACTTGTTGATAATGTGAACTTTAACCACTTGCACACATTTAGAAACAGACCCTTGTGATCTGACTTACCCCTTCACAGAATAACCTTCAACTCCTGTGTTGATTTTGTGATCTAAAGCAGTGTTAAAAACTTTCACTTAAAGTGTGGTTTATTAATACTTTGTTTGTGTTTGGTGTTTATGGTGACACTTTATGAAGTGTTAAATTAACGCTATTATGGTATTTCATAATATATAAATATTAAAAGTAGAAGCCCCGTACCTTTATTATATATAAATGTGACCAATAATTTTATATTTAGATTGATTCCCCTTCTCTAAATTGTTTCTTAAATGTACTTTTTCACGTCCTGCCTCCAGTTCTCTGCTGCTGTCAAAGGTCAATTCTCTGCAAGTCTCTCGGCCAAGTCTCACGCAAGTTGGAGTCATGTCCGATGATGCATCGCATCCTATCATGCCAAATCATACTGCATCGCAATAAAGGTGAATCATATTGCAAAAGTAGTTGTTTCATATGTATGTTCAATGTATCAGATCATTGGCAATGAATTGAGATGTGTATTGCATTGCTTCAGAGATACAGCAGGACTGATAATTTATAATTCTTTACTTATTTATCGTTTTGTATTATTCCTGTAATATAATGTGATTCCACTTTTTATTCGTTAGCATTTAATCCATTGTATGTTATAAACAGTAAAAAGGCTATTATTGTCTCTACTTCTCTTAAAATTCACACTGACTTTCCAAACTGATAGGTGTGGGGGGCAGTGACAATGACATTCCAGACTGATGAGCCATTGACAGTGTGTAAACTATTATATGTGTGGTGACACCAATCCCAACTATATTCATTGTGTAGGCCACTGACTTTGGAAAAAAATAGTGTCACTCCAAGGTTTTAACATTTTTTAATACTAGTAATCGAACCACATGACATTTCTAAATGCTTCAGTCACTAAGGTGTAGCCAACACCTATGTTTACAAGCTCTAGAGCCCCCCTATTCAAATCTGGCCCTCGATTCCAAATCCAGGCCTTGTTTTCAAGTCTCCCAGCTAGTTAGCTCAATAATTTCTGGCTCTCACTTCACAACTGGCTCTCAGGTAAAGGAAAGCTGGAAAAACAGCAGTGCTCGGCCCTTGAGGACTGTGATTTGAATAGCCCTGCTCTAGAGTTGGCCAGAAATGTTTATTATGTGTGTATATATATAATGTATGACACGTGGGGTACAGAGTGTCCCCTGTACCACTGTTGTTGATCTTCTGTAGGCAGACACTGACAGCTGTTATTTCTTTTGCCACAAACAGGGTAGAAGTGACAACTGTTTCTGGAATTTGCTGATGCACACAGGTGTCTTATTCCCACTCTTCTGCGGTCTCATCTTCTTCTGGAAAGAGCTGATTGGTACAGTGAAGAGTCTGTGGTTAAGTCTGGTTCTTTGGAACTCGATTTCTCAACAGTGTGTCGTCCAGGAGACACTAAGCTGTGTAGCTGCTGGAGTTTCCAACTGCATACATTCCAAGAACATGGATATTTCTTGCCTTATTGAGATTTGTAATTTCAACTTTCCCATCAGATCCCTGGCAAGTAGATTAACCAGGCAGTGGGAGGAAATCAGGAAAGTCTTCCCACTTCCTCATCTTTGTTGCTTCCTATGGTCGAAGGGGTTGTTTCTTCCATGACACAGGCATGTCAAAGGCATCTATAATCTTGATTATTTTTCCAGTGGTGCGGATCCCCCACACCACTTCAATTCTAAGGCAAATGGCATTGATGCTTCTATCCATAAATGACAGAAGCCATAACACACCCACGAGACAAGGAGCATGAGTGATTAGTCACTGAACACAGTTTAGTGCCCTAGCATGAAGTAACCATGCTAGCATTGATACCAGAAATTGTGAACCTTGGTTACATCATTTTTTCAGCGATGGAAGAAGTACAATGGACAGCGGTTTGCAAAACAAGTTGGGAAAAAATATCCAACACACAGAAGACAGCTTTGACATTTCAAGACCTATAAGGACAGGTTGGTGAACTTGTAATATCTTGCCCAATGTGCGAAAAAAGACATCACTGAAAATAACAAGTCTGCAGCAATGACGCTTACATGATGATTGTAATGTTTGCTTCATTATGGTTGGGACAGAAATCCTGCTGATCATCTCAGCATCTCATCCTCACTACCTGCTGCAGGAAGTTGTGGGCGGCAGTGTTGCAAGACCGACAGTGATGCAGCTGCAGAGGATGATCTCTGCGGTTCTTGTATAAGGGAGTGAGGATGGGGGGGGAGGTCGGCTTTCTTCAGTCTTCGCAGGAAATAGAGATGTTGCTAGGTGACAGTTGTGGTGTTCATTGTCCTGGTGAGGTCCTTTGTTATCTGCACTTCGAGACACTTTATGCTGCTGATTGTTTTCACAATAGAGCCAAGTACACTGCAAATTGTAAAATCACATACCTCCTTTAATGAGAGACCAAAATGTTCTCAAATTGCCGAGTGCAACTTGAGTCCAAGTGACAAACTGAAGTCCCAATGTCTGCCGGCATCACGCAGTAGCGCACACATCCCGGAAACAGTTTTATTAGAATTAGACAAAGAAGCAGTCAATTTACAAAGAGGATGAGTTGGCAAAGGAGCAGAGGAACATATTCCACATGTTCTGAGGACAGATCGCAAGTTGAAGATAGAATTAGAAGGAGGAATGAGTGATAGGAAATTTAGAGCAGAGAGCCTGGAACACGAGGAGGCCAGAACCACCAGATAGATCCCCCAGTGGGTGGACGCGTGATGAAATCAACTGGGAATTTGATATAGATTGCCCTCCAATGTTGAGTGCCCTATTAAAGAATATTGGTGTACAGGAATGCCAGCATGGAAGATCTGTATAGCATAAGATACAATCGGATCCAGTGCAGGATTAGTTGACTTCAGGGAGATAAAAGGAAGATGGTGTGGATACGCTAGATGAAGCCAAGCGAATGAAAACCCAGGAGGTCGGTGATGAGGGAGGTTCAAGCCAGTGCCATACTGAATGAAGGACAGAGGACCAAGGGTAACATTATTCAATAAAAAGACATCACCGTCATCTCTAGAAAGGGTCAGAAAGGAGTACTTTATTCGAGGTTCACAAGCGTTCCACAGAAAAGGTGATATAATTGATCTTACATCTTTAAAGTAGTGGGAAGGAGGTGATAATGGGGGCATATTATTTAAGAAGTTTAAACGTGACAGAACATTCATTTTGATTGTAGCCAATCGTGACTGAAATGACAGTGATAGAGACTTCCAGCAATTTATTTATTTATTTATTTCTGACACGATCAAGCACATGGCTGAAATTCAAAGTAGTGATGCCTTTAATAGAGAATGTAATTGTGATGCCTAGATGTCTAAAAGAATCAACAATTGGAATATATGAGGTAAGCAGTACAGACCTGCAGGCAGGGTATAAGAGGAGTAGTGCAGACTTGTCCCAATTAATTTTATATCCAGAAATACCTTATTCATACTCATGGTGCAACTCAAGCGTACATGGAAGGTCAGACAACACATTCCCAAAATGCAGCATCATCGGCATGCAGTGAAATATTATAAGAACATAAAGAGAGGAGGCCATTTGAATCATCAAACTCATCTGGGAATTCAACTAATAGCTCATTGTTAAAATCTTATCTAGCTCTGATTTAAAGGAACCCAAGGTTTTAGCTTGCACTACACTATTCTATACTCTACCTACATGCAGTGTAAAGAAGTGTTTTCTCAAATCCAGTTTAAAATGTTCTTCCGCTAATTTCCACCTACAGTATGGCCACAAGTTGTTATGTTGAACTAATATGAACTAATATTGAAGTAACTATTTGGTTTGACAGCATCCAGACCTGTAAGAATCTTATATACTTGGATCATGTCCCCCCTTAGTCTCCATGGCTTGAGGCTGACCAGATTCTGCGCAGCTAACCTCTCCTCATAAGCCATTCTTGGAAAACCAGGAATCATTCTTATAGCCCTACGTTGAACTCTTTCCAAGGCAGCAATGTCCTTGTTAAGGTAAAGTGACCAAACCTTCACACCATATTCTAGGTGGGGTCTTACCAAGGAAATGTATAATCTTAGCATCACCTCCCTTGACTCCACACATCTAGAGATGTAACCAAAAATCCTATTGGCCTTTTTAATTGCTACCCCACACTGGCGAGAATG
This sequence comes from Hyperopisus bebe, assembly GCA_026777045.1. Taxonomy (NCBI): domain Eukaryota; kingdom Metazoa; phylum Chordata; class Actinopteri; order Osteoglossiformes; family Mormyridae; genus Hyperopisus; species Hyperopisus bebe. The sequence goes on from JAODJW010000081.1 coordinate 24,742,073, forward strand.
GGACATGGAAGCATCAACATACACACCAAGGTCTTTCTCATAATGAGCTACCTCTATTTCAGTGGGACCCGTAAAATATCTGTACTTTATGTTTCAGCTCCCTGCATGGATTGTCCTGGGTATGTTGTTAAACTGCAACTGGCCCTGCAAGCAGTTCTCCAATTTGCATGGAAAAAAAATTGGGGGTTGGTGGTTGGATTGGCACCCCAGCCACCATAAAACACTTCACAGCAGCTCAAGTCTAAACAGGCACAACTCCTATGCTCTGCACACACCTTAAAGGGGATGGGGGAAAGCCTTTGGGAGCCTCATCCCCGGAAGAGTCGAAACCGTCGGAGAGCTAATAGGGTCAGGACTGTTAGGGACCCAGCAGATGAGAATCAAGACACTGCTTCTATGTGAGGATGTGGAAGACGCAGGCACCACAATATAGCATCTAGAAGAGGCACGACACATGTACTTGGTTGCCAAATGCATCTCCTGCAAAACAGCGATATCTACCTTATTTCCAAATAAAAGGTTCACAACACTAGAGTGCTTCTGAGGGGTTGAGAACATTAGAATGAAATAAACATTATGAAAGAAATAGAGCTAGAGTACAGTACCTGCACGTCCAAACACTTTCCCCCAGCATCTATATATCTAGTACAGGCTTAGCTGGGACCCAGCTGTTAAATTTGGCAGGTCATCTTTACCGCTTCACTACCATGATTTTCCCAACTTGGAAGCTTTTAACTTTGCCTAGTCTGATCTTTTGTAGAAAATATCCCCTCTATGATATCACCATCATAATCTCTTAACCTATACACCGGGGGTGCTCCAGGCAGACACTCGACAACAGTAAAATCTTCGTTTGTAAAAGTCATAACCTTTGGTAAATTTTCCACATGCTTTTGACACCCTGACCACATCCCCGACTTTAACTTACACCAATGCTTTTTAGATGTGCTCCGCACCAAGCCATATATGTTGTTGAACACTGGGGAGGCATTCTGTGTATTTACCTCATTTGGCTTCATTTTAATAGTACTGTGGTAGGTGTTATTGTAAGCACACACTAGATCTTGTATAATGTCCACATATCTTCCTGTAATGTAAGCCATATAATAACGCCACATTTTGCGTCTTCGACATATGGTTAAACCTTTCCACCACAGATGCCTTCACATTGTTACCAGTAGTGAAATGTATTATCTCATGTTTCTTGGTAAGATTGTGAAACTCTTTCCTGTGATCTGTTTGAAGCTTTTTGGGGACCCTGCCTTCAAAGAGAATGTTTTCAAATGCTTTCTTTACCCCTGTACTGGTCTTGGTTTTAAGAACCCACACCCACGCATATTTTGATAGAATGTCTATACATGTTAGCATGTATTTAAAATTGTCATTCTGTTCAGAATAAGCAGCCATGCCTACTAAATCAGCCTGCCACTGAGAATCGATTAGTCAGAAACAATGTTTCTTTTAAAATGTAATAGGCTAATGTAAAGTGTATGCATCTTCTCCAGCTATCCATGTCGCAACTTGATTTTTATTTCCCTTTTTTTCACATTCTTCATCAGAGACCTGTATAATCTGTCTGCACCCCCAAAAGACCCAGGTTTGATGGTGTAATAAACACACTTCAAGTGCTTGTTATGCATCACGAACCTCTAGCAATAATGACACATAGTTTTTAAAACAGATCATTTTATTGAGCAAGAGCAAGATTATATGTAAGCAAAAAATATATCCAGTCACATTTTTTTTTTAAGAGTAAGGCCTATGAGTCAATTACTGTCAGTTATATAATTACTATCAATCAATAATGGTATTAAAAAAATACAAAATAATGCAACAGAGAATAATGCAAACAGAACACACAGTGCTTATATTCAAAGTACAGCTTGAAAGACACAACAAAACATCACACAGCCATAATCATTTCTCCATTCACAACGGCTGAGGACAGCTTGATCTGGTGCATTTTTTCTGGTTGTTTCTGATCCCAGAAAGCATTCATTGCTGCATCTACAGCACATCCATAATCTTTCCCTTCAACATCATGTTTCAAGCTCCGCAATTTCTTCCAGATATTAAGTTCATCTTTAAGATCACAAATGATGGCCTCAACAGCCCCCTGGACCTTCACAGGGAGCAGTGTGGATGGGACATTGTGAGCGCTTTCGTGTTCTATACGGTTTTTTCGACAATGTTTCAGCAGGACAAAAAGATTAATCAAGTTGATCTTGCCCTGCACTATCGCATACAAGTGTCAACATTAAATGGAATTGCCCTTTGTGAAACATCATAATACAAAATATTACTAGATGATCCATCTCTTGGCATGCACTGATTTGTGTTTTCTTCCTTCCAGGAGATTGTAGTGGTATGACATGCAACAATATTAGAAGTGATGCCTCCATATAAGTGCTTTTTTTCTTGTGGGTTTGACATTATGGAGCAGTGATTGATTCAGAGTACACTGCTCCTGCTTATACCGGGGCAGAGGGATGTAACTTTTTCAAGAAACTAAAAAAAATAGCTTCTTAATACAGCGGTACCTTGGTATATGTCCTTAATCCGTTCCAGATCCTTGGACTTACACCAAACAGGACGTATACCAAACAAATTTTTCCCATAAGAAATAAAGGAAAAATGATTAATCTGTTTCCATGAAAAAAATCATATTGTTATTGGCATATTATACATTGATGGGGTTGTATAAAAGAATTTAAACACTTCTTAATACTAAAGTACATAAATACAAAAGCAATTAGATGAAATAAATGAAAAGAGAGATATAGCGCGGGTTGTTCACTGAATGGTAGCAACTGGCGTACTGACGCTCATGGGCAGTTGTGGCTTTGTCTTGAGAGAGGTAAACAAGGGTAGCGTGGTGTCGTGACTCATTCTAACCCATACAAATTTTCCAGTTGAACCCAACAGTACCACTGTACCTAAAATCGCTTACAAATGTTTTTCAGCCTCGTATTCCTTTGTAAGTACTGAATAATTTTCATTTCATGATGTTTTACTGTTTTTATGTTTACAGTGTTTAGCACTTTCAAATATGTCTGTGATGGATCCACTTATTGGAAATACTAATGTTAATTTCACCACCTATAACTGCAAGATTGATGCAACATTTATGGACTTTGTCTTGACCTTAATCACAGCTTACACCTTGCTTTTAGTAAGCCCACTCTTTTCGGTTTTCAGTAACGTTAGTATGCCCAGGGGGGTTGGGCAGCCAGTTGACCTTGGACCCCCAGAGGTTTTTTTTTCTCCTTACTTGTGAGTTTTTGGTTCTTCTCCTCCATTGTCATCTGGCTTTCTTTCAGTTTTTTGTCTTTCCTTTTCTCTGCTTTATATTTTTCTCTGTTAATGATGTTGTAATGTACCACAACACACCCAATTAAAGCATCTTAGGGCAAATTGGTTGTGAAAGGCGCTATATACAAATTAACCTGTGCTACAGAGAATAACACAAGACTGTTTGAATTAAGAAATGTTTATGGTTTTTATTTCATTATCATCATTATAATCATCTCCATGAAACACAGAAACAGAAAAGTTTGCATAGCTTTTGACAACACAATTTTACAAGATAAATAAAAAAACGTTAAGGCTTTTTTCTGTAAGTGAAAGCCTTTTACTTGGTAATCAAAGCTTGCTATTATATACTCATATGAAAACGTGTGGTTCATATACCGCCATCAAGTATTTTCCTTATTTCGATTATATATGACAACACATGATGTTTTTACAAGTTCACTACGTCAGTGTTTTTTCTTGTATGATTATGGCCACATTCATACTAAAACACACTTGACATGTAAAGTACTCAAGGGAAAAGCCTATAGGAAAATGACAAAACTTTTACATGAACTTTACATTTTACCATGTGTCATAACATACACTGGGGGTGGCACAGTGGCGCAGTGCTTAATACTGCTGCTTCACACCTCTGGGACCAGGGTCTCCCCCATAGCTCCATGTCCATGCGATGGTAAAAAGTCTGGCAGCAAAGTTGCCAAACAGTTACAGTTAAATACCAAACGTTATTGTACAGTACATCTCTAAAAATTTACAGGGTTTTCCCATATGTGTGCTGTAATTTTACAGCCAAACTATGGTTTGGTTATAAAAAAAATCTCTAAAATGGAAAAAAGCATCAAAATGCTGTGAAATAAACTTCAATTTCCATAATTTAAATGTTTGATATCTTTTAAATTATAGTACAATTTTCAAATAAAATTGTTTTATTTATTCACAGCATATGTCAAGATACAGATTTTTACACTTAAAACAAAAGACAAATATAAATTTACATTTACTTTACCATTTCTTTAAAATCACATTATCCTGGGTAAACAAACATTACCTGTCATTTTACATGCATATGCTATATATTTACAGCTAATTACTGTATATTATTAAATATTGTTAAAGCCTTTAAAAAACTGTTTGCTCACTGTTTTATCTACAAGATCTCCTTGTTATAATACAGAACATCATAAGTAACACAGTGAAAAGAAATGTAAAATTACATGCAATTGCTATACAAGTCTATGGTCTGTTAAAGCTGTTAAGACAGTGGCTACAGGGATTCCCAAACTCTGTTCAAAAAAGCCCAACAAAAATACAATGAATCTTTTTTTTTTATTATTTAGAACATGCACCAACAGAGGTAAAAAGGCACAGTAACAAGGAGCACTGAAAAACATGAATAAACAATACACTGAAAGAACATAAACATGTGAATAAAGTATAACAGCACTAATCACCTCTTGTCTTACATGTTAAATGCTCTTCTCTCTTAGTAGGGAGTATAACCAAGTCAAGTCAAGCCAAGAGCAATGGCAACCATTTAAGCCATGTTAGCACAGTACAAATGGATTTTCATGGGAGATGGCAGCGTTTACTTCCCAGGAAAATCAGGAAACATTGGCCCTGCATTAGTAGTAACTTCACACGCTTTGTTACTAGGGGTGTAATATCTTGCGATATTACAACATGACGATATTTCTCATTGGAGTGAAAATCAGTTTTGCAAAGGCGCCACAAATCAGCTGCTATAAGCATGTCAGCATCTAACAAAATTATCATAGTAGATGCCCCAGACACTTTTAAATCTTTTGTGTGGCAGTATTTTGGGTACCCAGCGGAAAATATAAACGGCGAAAGGGTGACAGACAAAACACTAACCATCTGTAAGCATTACAGGAAAATGATGCCGTACACAGCGCCTAACGTTACTACTATGCAAAGCCATTTGCAGCACCATCATAGCTCTTTACTTAAATCCACTGCACCGCTGAAGATAACATTTAAAAAAAAGAGTTTTATGGTTTGTTATTTATATTTATTTATATTCTATCTTATGTTCAATTGAGAAGTCTAATAGGAGAGAAGTCTGTTATTTGAGTGTGTGGTGAAATATTATTATTAGTATATAATATAATATTATGGTGCTAGATATTTGTTCTGTTCTTTACTGCATACGATAATGGTGAATAATACATTTCACCATACATCTGCATTATTTATCATTTTTGTCTTTCAAATTAGTGAAATACAAGGCTGCATTCCAGTAATATATTTCCTCTGTCATGTTTTCCTTAAAATATTGTTAAAATATCATCTCGTTCTTGTGAACCCAATATCGTGTCTTGCCGAGGCTCGTGGGCTGAGTATATCGTTACACCCCTATTTGTTACCATTAATGACCATAAACAGTAATAAACCCAAATATTTTTAGTAGGAGTTTTATATAAAACTAATTGTATCAAAAGAGGACAAAAAAAGTTTGCCAGTGCTGCATTACAGCTCATTTCAAGTTGTGTGAACTGTGTAGCTGTAGCATCAGACTATGCCATACTAAAAAAACACTTTGATTACAAATGAAATGGGACTTAGATTAATCAAAGACAGTGGCCTTAAAAAGTACGCCACACTTTACTACATTGTAAATTAGATCAACAAAAAGATTAAATGCATAACATTTTTTGCCATAATGACAAAGAAAATGTTTGCTTTTAGTATTCAGCAAATTTATATAATTATTTATATAAAACTGTGAGAAGCTTAGTGAACGTGCTTCCAAGAACTCTAAGCTGTAACTGCTGATAATGGAGCTTTCATATAAAACTGAATTGTTGGTTCTGAATACTTACATAAATGTAAGATTTCAGTTTTTAATATTTAACACATTTAAATTTATATTTTTATTACATTTACAAAATATGCCAAAAGTGAAGGGGCCTGAATACTTTGAGGCAACTGTGTATGGCATTAAAGTTCAAAAACAAAATCAAAACTTAATCTTTACATTGATTCTGAGCCACATTCTTAAAACCAGTTAAATATTCCACACCTTTTGCATCCCACTGCCAATCACAGTACTTAAGCTAAATGTTGCTTTAGCTCATGAGATTATCATGGACATTATCTACATCTTCAACATGTTCTCACTCCTAGCTTATGTATGAACATTTTGCTTCTTAGCTTGAGTCCACATTGTGCCAGTAAAATGGAAAGGGTGTTGAACAACTTCAGAAGCTGAAACTTACTGTATGCAGGACTATCAAGTATCTCAAAGATGCAACCATTTACTGTTACTCCATCTCTGTTAGTCTTCATTCACTCACCCTGAGCAGTTAATCTATTTGTAGTTTTCCAGCAACAGTTTTCAGAAAGATGTCCATCATTTTAAGAGGAGAAATGGAGACGTTAGTAGCTCACGCATGTATCGCACTTTGCTCTGGACATGAGCAGGTCGAAAAGGAGAGGAAAAAAAAAGTCAGGCGGTTAGCTTTTTCTGTTTTCTGTTATCGCAGCTCTTCTCCATTTTTACCTTCCAGCGCTGCCGGTGCAGGCTGATGATGTCAGCGCATGCATATACGCAAAAAGCCACGTGAGTTCCGATCTGATTGTTCACATTCAGGTCGCATGGCCGCGAATCGGGTACGTACGAGATTTAATTAGTACCACATATGAAAGTGACACAAATCTGATTTGAAAAGATCAGGTTTGCGTGTCCACACAGCCCTGAAAGGATCAGATCTGTGTCACATTAAGGCAAAAAATCCGATTTGAGTCACTTCAGCATGGCAGTGTGAACGTAGCCATATTATAACGTGAACCGTATCACATAATAACGTTAAAATATCCATTTAAAACGTGAAACTTCTCACGTTAAAACGTTACCATCACATTATTATGGCTGTAACTCTGTACTTACAGTTCGTCTGTCAGTATGTGATAAATCTGTGTCAGACAGGCAGAAATTAGGAATTAGGAACAATAGTGGTCTTAAAATTGAACCCTGCGGTATCCCACTATGAACGCAGGCCCACTGTGACATTGTGCCTCTAATAACTACTCATTGCTTCCTGTCTGTTAACCAGTTTTTCGATCCAAGCTGCTACATCAAAGGCCTTCTGGAAATCTAAGTACATCACATCGTAGGCCTTTTTGTGATCAATTTCTCTTGTAGCTTCCTCAAAGAACTCAAGTAAATTAGTTAAACAGGATCTACCTCAACTAAATCCATGTTCGCTATCCCTCAGAGTTATTTGAATCCAGTTAATCTACCATTTTCACTTGGATTATAGCTTCCATTATTTTTCCAGTAATGCTAGTTAAACTGATTGGCCTATACTGTAGTTTGTTGGATTACTTCTATCCCCTTTTTTGAATATGGGCATTATATTACCATGCTTCCAATCAGAAGGTACCACACCAGCAGATAACGATATCTGGAATATTAAAGTTAAAGGTGTCATGACCTGCCTGTACTATCCTCATGTGTGCCACGCCCCCTCATTAACCACATATGTGCTACCCCGATTGTGACCAGCTGTTTTCTGTCAATTTGATTAATCCTGTGTATTTAAGTCCATGTCTGAGTTCGTATCGTCAGATCTGTCGTTGATGTTTCTTGTGTGGATCCCCATTTGTCTATAAACCCCATATTCCCAAATTTCTATTGCCTGCTCCTGATTTCCCAATCCCTGCCTGTTCGTCCGAACGCTGGACGTCACAAAAGGTTGCCTAATAATATCCCTTAGCTCTTTTAAAACTATAGGTAAGATACCATCAAGGCCCTGCAATTTATTTTAAGCTTAGCTAGGCTTAGTACCACATCAGCCTCAGTTATACCTATATTGGTCATAGACAATGGAGTATTCGTACTACATGGTGGTAAGTTACTAATGTTCTCTATTGTGAACACCCGTGTAAAATAATCATTAAACTCAAAGGATGTCACAGCTCTCCTAACACCTCTCTGTGTATGCTACCCATCATCCAAGGCCACAAGGGCAGGACTGGGAATCAAAATGGCCTTACATCAACAAAGTTGGTGTTATTAGATGAATTTAATTTAAATGTTTAGGTTAATGGCAACATACAAATTATATTCACGTAGATTGACCATTGGGTGCTGTTGACTCAATAAAAAAATTACATTATACTAAAATTAGTTTACTTTGTATAACATTAAATTGAACTATGAACGTAAAAATATATCTGTTCTTAGATAAATTAATTTTGTGTAACTACTTGTCTTAAAATTACATCCATCAATATGAAAAACACTGACATCTAGTGAACTTATAAAAACATCATGTGTTGTCATATATAATTTAAATATGAAAAATGCTTGATAGACTTATATAAACCATTAATTTTTTCATATGAGTACAGTACAAAACCATCCACATATTTTGAACACTATCACAAATTTTAGAACGTACAACAGAGATAAATGATGTGAGACAGAAAGCACCCTAGCACATATAGTACTTCTACAAATGGTTTCTTACTAAATATATAATGATAAACAGAAGAAACAAAAATTAAAATTAAAACTTTAAACAGGTTTTCTTATTTTTAATGATTGAAGATGCAGGACAGTAATGTCCCGGTCGATGTAACTGACTATTCTAAATATCTTAATGCAGAAGTCAGTTGACTATCACCACAACACTTTATAACTTTATTCAGCCTTAATTAATATCATAATTAGTCTGATGTTGGTGCCTCCAGGTTTCAATTCTGCTCTGGTGACCCAGACTAAGAAAGTGGCGGTGAGAGAGGTCCAGCCTGGAGGAGCAGCCACTCTGCCTGGTGGGATCCCTGTAAATACGGAGGTATCTTGGTTTTTCCTGCAGCCAAACCACATTCCAGCCAGAGTCTTGGACCTGAAATACACATCTGCAAGTCAGATAAACCCTGTTTACATCAGAGATGAATACAGAGGGAGGCTGACTCCCATCTTTAACTCCACACACAGTCTGCAGCTGAAGAACATCACTGAGGCGGACCTGCTGATCTACTGCTGCATCCAAACCTCAAACACAAAGTTTGGAAACTGTACAAAGCTGAAATTCACAGGTAACTCAATATGGAGATAAATGTATGTTTAAAGTAATCACACAAATATTATTATGATATAATTTTATGAAATGCAAATCCATATTTAGATTTGCAAATGTGTTTAATCCTCATTTCACATTTAGTAATCCTAATTTATGAGTTTATGATGTTCAGGTTGCGATTACCAGGGATGTTCACGAATCACAAAATTAGACTCCAAGTCAAGTCTCAGGTATCTCCATCATGGTTCCAGTTTGACATTAATATTTATCAAAAATTTAACACCCATATACAGTTTTTTTCTGTTAGTAACTGATGCAACTGAATGGGAATCATCAATTGAACAGCTCTAAAACTGCATGTCTCATAGTTCCTTCGGCTTATATACATTTTTACATTTTCAAAGT
>JAODJW010000081.1:24777420-24788224 GCA_026777045.1 Hyperopisus bebe
TATTCTTGTGCAGCAATTTATTTTAGACAAAGAACATTTTTTAATATGCATCGGAACAGGATATTTTTAATTTACATCCCGCTTACAAGCCAGGGCGGGATCACTTAACGGCGGATTCGCGCATGGGCAATTCATTTGCAGTCGAGACTCGTAGGAGTGAGCATCTCCTGCTGTAACTGCAGCTGGGGGGGGACTCCTGCGAGAGGACAGGCCTGTCTGTGAGTGCTTTGGGACGGGGGAGGGGCCGGCGGCGGCAGCTGCTGTGGCAAGTTGAGAAGAGTCAGTACAGACACATCAGAGTCTCCAAAAGTCTCCAGTAACACAAGAAAAAGTCGCCAGATTTGTCGCTAGTCGCTTTTTAAAAAAATTGTCGCTAGAGGGATTTGAAAAGTCGCTAAATATAGCGACAAAGTCGCTAAGTTGGCAACACTGGCTTCGGCAGTCAGCGGCGTCACATCCGGGCAATCGCTGTTCGCTTGTCAGATGGTCGGATTGGAGTCTACTGGAGTGGGGTGGGACCCGTCTGCATAAGTATGTGTGTCCATTACAGGGCGCACCCACACACATAGAAACACAAACTGTATGTAACGCACAGGCAACAGTTCAACTTTAACTCCTCGGATGTGTATGAAGTAACTGCGGTACCCAAAGCACACAACAACAGCAATTTTTTTTAAAAGAAAATTACTGTAACATTTGTAAACACAATCCACACTCACATATAATAATTAAAAGTTCTTACTACTCAAGCCTCCAATGTTTGCGGCTAACATACCTCCTCCAGCTGTGTGTGACGGGGGTCATTGAAGCATTGCATTTGTACCGGTTTGGTTAAGGTACTCCAGTTTCCTCCCGCGGCTTGGTTTCTAAACGGCTTTGCATGCGTGCTCTGTAATGGACATGAATCCCATCCAATGTCCCATGGTATATTTGGCATATGTCATATTTTGTTTAATAGCTAAGAATTTCAATATCAGCCCATCATAAAACAGTCATTTACACATAAAGTGACAGCCGATATGGTTCATCTAGTTTATTTTCAATGAAAGAGCATGAGGGCGAACCCCTGCTTTATTGTCATACTGCAGTGCAATGAAATTTTGATGACATGTCTTTGTATACAATATTTTTTTATCAAGGATACAGAATAACAACGGAAAACACTGATTTAAGACAGAACAGTAAAACTAGTAATTCCAAAATAAAATGTGATGGACAGAACAGTAACATTATAAACAAGGTGAAAACAAATAAATATAAAATATACATATGTACACTTCAAAGTTGCAGTGTGTGTGTGTTTGGGGGGGGGGGGTTGCATAGATCACATTTGAGGACCAAATTGTCCCCAAAGTGTAGTAAAACCTGACATTTCCCTACTTTTTGGGACATCTTTTGAGGTCCCCATTTGGATAACCTCAGTTTTATAAAAATCTGTGAATACAATCAAAAAAGTAAAAATGCCAAAAGTCTTGTATTTGGGTTGGTTACTTATGGTTAAGGTTAGGGCTGGGTAGGGGTTACCGTCATCATGTTGAGATTTGCGTTTTCCCCATAGAAATGAATGGAGAGTCTCCACAAAAATATAATTACAAACCTGTATGTGTGTGTCTCCCCACCCCCCAGTTCAGGCACTCCCTTCCCTCTGTGACATCACCATGCTGGATTTATCCTCCAATAAATAACTTGGGGGCGTGTCTCATCAGCTCTTTGCCGGTATCCCACTGGGAAATGTGAAGAGGCTTAACCTGAGTAGCTGCTGTCTCACGAGGAGGCATAAAGGCCCATCAATGAGACCTACACTGCCTCTTGGATATAGGGTCAGAGGGCTGCACTGTGTGTTCTGCAGGGGGCAGTGGTGCCTGTTACATGACTTCTGTGTTCACAGCCATGGCAACGCATTGGCTTCCCCTTTTGGAGGCCCTGAACCTGTCATGGAACAAGTGCGTGGGGGGCAAGCTGAACTCGCTGCTGGAGGCCCTGCCCGCAGGCGCCGCCCTGCTGGAGATGAGGCTAAGCAGCTGTGGCCTGACGGCGGAGGATGTGCTACGACTGGGTGGGGCTCGAGTGTTTGTTTCTGGCTTCCTGGGTTCAAGGCGCCAGGCCCTGAGTCACCTGGACCTGTCCTACAATGGCGGTGTGGGCGGGGCAGGATGGCTGCCTCTCTTCCAGTCACTGGGGAGCCTGGTGGCGCTAATAGAGCTAATAGGGGTGGCGCCCGTGCCTCCGCTTGGCTGTCTGCCCTGCTGAATGCCACGCCACGCCCCCCCGCTCTGCAGGTGGTGGCCTTGCACCACTGGAGCCTCACCCACCACGACAAGAACATGATAGACATTTTTTTGCTAGGATACCAGAAAAAGCATCTTCTTTGACTATGACCCCTAGAGGTGGGAATGTTAGCAGCAGTGGTGGGATTAGTGATGCGCTGACATTGTTAGCTTGGTAGCTAAGTGGCGATTCAGTGGCAATCAGCGTCTTTGTTCTGCCTTTACAGGTGTCGCCTGCTGCAGCACTTGCTGGCCTAACCCCTCCTGCTGCTCCACCCGAAGACCCTGGCGAGGTCCCTGCTGGCCTAGAATCGGCGGTTACGCCTGAGCTCCCTGCTCCGGCTTCACCCGCACCCGAGGTCGCGGCACCACCTGCAGCTCTGCCCGTGCCCAATGCTCTGCCTGTGACTCCGCCCGCTGCTACGCCCGAGGTGCCAGCGCCGCCTCCACCCGCTGCTTCGCCCGAGGCGCCTGCTACAGCTCCGCCTCCTCCCACACCGGAGGTCCCATTGCCTTCGCCGGCTGAAGCTCCGCCTGCAGCTCCGCCCAACCTGCCTGTCTCACCGGCTCTTGTCCCTCCTGTTCTACCTGTCCTGCCTGTCTATACCATTGCCCAGGTCATGCTAGGAGGGCCTGGCCAGCCAGTCCCGGTCGCTGCGCCCTCGGAGGCCCCTGCCATGCTGCCGCCATGCCTCCTGCTCCGCCCGAGGCCCCGGCTGCTCCGCCTGTCCTGCCCGTCCCGGCGGTTGACACTCTGGCCCCTGGGGCCGAAGTCCCGACGCCGTCTCCACCTGCAGATACACCCGAGGCTCCAAGGGCTCTACCCGCTGCTGGGCCTGAGGCCCCAACTCCGCCTACGCTGGAGATCCATGTCCCCGAGGAGGTCCCGGACTGTGTTGCCATCACTCCTCCGCCCTTAGTGGAAGGAGAGGAGGAGCTAGAATGGGACCCCTCGGGGATCTCCCTGCTAGGCCCCAGGGACTGTGCTGAACTGACTCCTCTGCCCTCTCCCCAGCACGGTCGATCCCGTCCAAAGCCCCGCCTATCGGTGTCCCGGAAAGGGAGGGAACAACGAAGGGCAGCTCACCCCTTTTCGGGGACACGCTTGGCTCTGAAGAGGGCCGGGTCTGAGGGGGAACGCTCTCAAAAGTCGAACAGCGCCTGCTCCCGAGGCACAAATCCCAGCGCTAATCCCAGGCGTCTCCGTGCCGCAGGATCTGTCCTCGGCACCTCCTGCTCCTGTCCTTCCGGTTCTGGGCCCGGTTCCAGCTTCACCAGCTACCGGGACTCCAGGTCCTGTCCCCTCGGCGACCCCAAGGAACACCTCCTGGAGGCGGTCTTCCCCGCTGACGCCCCAAGCGGGTCGACCCCCTCCCAACTCCCGTCTCTCGGTGTCCCACAAGAGGAGGGGACACCAGCGTAGAGGTCGGGGCTCACCCATGGTTCCCCTGGTACCTGCTCGCCGGTCACCTACGGGTTCCCCTCCGTCCTTGGTCCCGCCTCCTCTGCCTTGTCGGCCTCCTGCAGGCCTGCCAAAGGCGCCTCCTCGGCCCTCCTCTTCAGTCGCTCCGGCTTCGGACGCTCGGTCACCTGCTGCTCCTCTGACTTATACCTTTCACCCGCTGGGGTTCCATCGGGCCCCCCTTATTCCTTCAGCCTTCCCCTTTCTGCCTCCTGTTTTTGTCCCTCCTGTTTCTGCTCCTCATCCCTCTGTGTCTCCTCCGTTCCCTCCTGGTCCCTTTGTTCCTCCTGTCTCTGCTCCTCGTCCCTCTGTGCCTCCCGTGTTCACTCCTTGTCCTTCTGTTCCTCAGTTCTCTGTTCCCCATGTCTCCTTTTCTGGTTTGTCTGTCTGCGTTTCCCTGGAGTGCGCCTTTGGGAGTGCGCATGCGTAGTAGCGGAAGTTACATTTTCGGTAGGTGTAACATTTTCAGTAGTGACACCGGCCCTGCAAAATGTCACCACCGTCACCATGTCATATGATACAAAAACTTTGTGAGAGCAAGACGACTTAAGACAGATCGTGCAGCACCTCTCAGCCGGCTGCACAAACTAGAACTGCCTCCATGACGACACAACATTGCCCTTATTGGCTGAAGAGTTTAGTTACACGCATGACATTTGTATCCCAGGAAGTTCTGATGCATTATCTGCTTGTCATGACCTGCTCGTTCAATCCTTGTGTGTGCCACGTCCCCTCATCATCCACGTGTGCTTCCCCGATTGTGCCCAAGTGTTCCCTGTTATTTTCGGCTTGTTTCATGTATATTAGTCCACGTGTTCCTTAGTTGGGTGTCCGTCATTGATGTGATGTGCGTCGCTACCTGCCCTGTCTCCCAAAATAAACCCTCATTTCCCGCTATCCTGCCTGTTTGCCTTGTTCATCGCTCGACCGCCCCGATCGTGACACTATTTCTCCTGAAAAGCACGTAAAGCAGTGAGAACTGGTTTTCAGTTAATTTACCTGGTAAAATGAAGTTTAAATAAATTATATAACTGCTTAATAGCACACATATGTTAGTGGGTTTTTTAATTGTTAGTTACTATAATGCTGCGCTGATTTATTTGTTTAATCGTCCAGTCTGTGAAGAAGGCATTCAAGTAAGAATTGCATTGTACTCTGTACATGACAATAAAAAATCCTTGAAATGCATGTGTTGTTCCTTTTCCTGGAAGCTATCTTTTTACACAGGGCCACTATACACGATAGTTTATTTTTTTCCACTGCTAACAGTTTGGATCAGGAGTTGGTTATTGTAACAGAAGTAATGTGCATGCAGGTGATATTTGTATAGATTTATCTACATCCTTCTGGCAGTGCTGCCATTGCAGTCAGGTCTCGCACACTATGAGGACTAGACGTTGTCCGACTTGGCTGCAGTCAGTTTATACTCCACCCCTGCAGCCGCCGGCAGATCTCACACCACGTCACGTCAGCTGCAGACATACCTAAGCCCAAGTTGAACGCACCCAGTGTTTTTATAGATTTGAACTGTTTATTGTGTGCCTTGTGATTGGTTGGTGACCCATCCTGGGTTGTTCGCTGCTGTGCACCAATAGCTTCCAGGATAGGCGCTGGGCCCCCCGACCCAGCACAGGAGAAGAGGTTACAGAAAATGGATGGCTGTCTGGATGGATGGATTTCTTTATTGGGATTCAGTTAATCTTTGAGTAAATAAAGTGTCTGACAACTCAAAATGTTCGTAAATTGTTATTCAACATCATTTTAAGGGTCCTCCAACTTACTGGGAAATTTGAGGGTTGTTGGCTGGATTGGTACTCCAGCCACTGGAAAAAAAACTCACACTTCTAGTCTATTCGGACTAGAGCGGTGCTGAGGTATCACCTACTGCATGGCTGCACTCAGGTTCTCATCCCTGAGGTGGTTTGTCATGTGCTGGTGGGAACGAGGTAAAACAGACCCCAGAGTGTCAGGGTTGGAATGCACACCTCATCCACTCAGATCCTGAACACAGGTTCCCCACAGGGCTGGGTGTTGAGCCCAGTGCTGTTCACCCATGACTGCACCCCCACACACCCATCAAATACCACTGTGAAATCTGCTGATGACACAATGGTCGTCTCTGGTTACGATAAGGCAGCCTACAGGATGGAGGTGACACACCTGCCTGAGTGGTGCAGTGATAACATCCAGATTGTAAACAGCAGCAAGACAAAATAAAACATCATAGACTTCAGGAGAACAAAAACAATGAACACCTCCCCCTACATTCATGGAGACGAAGTGGAACGTGTGAAAAGCGGCAAGTTCCTGGGAGTTTATATAACAAAGGATCTCACATGGTTTCTTAACACCAGTCACCTGGCCGGAAAAGCCCAACATGAAGGCTGTACCTTCTCAGGAAACAGAGAGAGGTCCATATACCTCTGCAGTTCATGATCAATATGTACCACAGAACCACTGAAGGAATCCTCTCCTCCAGCTTGACTGTGTGATAAGCTAGCTGTACAGCTGCAGAGTAGAGGACCTGCATTGTGTGCTGAAGGTTGCCCAGTGAATCATCCAGGCCGACATGCCAAACCTAAACCTTAACCTTAGCCATAAGTCACTACCCAAATTCAAGACTTTTGGCATTTTTACTTTTTTGATTCCATTCACAGATTTTTATAAAACTGAGGTTATCCAAATGGGGACCTCAAAAGATGTCCCCAAAAGTAGGGAGATTTCAGGTTTTACTACACTTTGAGGACAATTTGGTCCTCAAATGTGATCTATGCAAACACACACACACAGACTAGAAGAACCTGGTGCTGCATTATTGAGCATTAACATGTATATTCCCATATATACATATATACATCCAGGCAGCGCAGCTGTGCGAGGCCCCCCAGCTGGGCCCCCACATGGGCCAGCCCCCCAGACACCCCCCTGTTACAGGACAGATCCAGCTCCTGCAGGGTGGGAAGGAACTCGAGCACGCCACCTACAAACATGGGGGGGCTTAAATTGTGGCTGCTAGCATGTGCTTTTACCGACAATAAAACACGTCAGAAAAACCCACCCAGCATCTCCAGGCCCTCAGGCCCCAGTCCACACCCCCGAAGCCGCAGAACCCGCAAGTCCGAGGCATCCCACAGCTGGGGGGCCAAGTCCCGAGGGGCCCCTCCCAAAAGCTGGTTAGTGGACAGGTCCAGCAGCTCCAAGCCCAGCAGCCTGGAGAGCACAGTACCTGGAAAAGAGGGCGGCCTTCAAATCCACATCTAACCCCGGGCCAATCAGGAAAGCAGGTGGTTCATTTTAATAAAGCAAATGCAATGGAACAGAGCCTCACCCACAGCGCCCACATCTGCCGCAGTGAGCCCACAGTCCACTAGGTGGAGCTCCTTCAACTGGCAGCCAGAGCGGAGTTGAGCAGCCAGGAGCTGCAGGTGGCCCCCCAGCCCAGCGTTCCAGGACAGATCCAGTACCTCCAGCAGGGGGAGCTCTTCCAGGGTCTCCCCTGCGATATTCAAATTTCAGACAATAAGCACATGCATGACGACATGATACCTTGCAGCAGGGGTGTCAAACTCCATTCCTGGGGGGTCGAAGCCCTGTGTAGCTCCCTGTTCCCACACAAGTGATTCAGCTCAAGAGCTGTGTGATAATTAGCACAAGGACCTGAATCAGGTGTGTTAAGCGAAGGGAATCCAAAAACTGTGCAGGGCTCCGGCCCCCCAGGACTGGAGTCTGACACCCCTGCCTTACAGGGTTAAAACAGCCTGGCTTTAATCATCAATCCTTTATTGTCCCTCATGGGGAAATTCTCTTTACATCTCCCTCAACTTGCTCTTAGTAGAGCACACTGTCCGCGAAGGGCAGCCACCTGTTGGGGCGCCCAGGGAGCTGGGGGTTAAGGGCCTTGCTCAAGGACCTGCAGACATGCTGAGGCTGGGTTTGAACTGGCTACCTTGTGATTACAGGCACACAGGCTTAGCCCACTGAGTCACACACTGCCCCCCAAAAAAATCAGGGGAGAGCGAGAACGCAGTTCCCCCACTACCAGAAATTATGCAGTCGAGATTCCCACATTTGGGGAATTCACAGGAGTCAGCACAGCCGCAGTGCAATGGCTGGGCCTCACCCTGGGTGAACCACCTTCGTGATCATGGTATCTCCCCTGCCAGGTAAGTAACCAAGGCTTAACCAATTAATGCATCAGCAAAAAAGACTAAGTTACATAAAATAATTATAAAAATACCAGCAGTTATTACAGACAAACTATATCTCTGGGCTGATTTAACTTTGGTAACTTACTGATGCTTCTGGTCAGAGTTTTGGTTCTTAAATTATTAAAGGTGTATATGTTGCAATTCTCAGCAGGCATTCTGCGTGGACACCTCATACCCAGGGCAGCAAGGTCCTGCGGGCTCAGCCTGCAGCCACTTAGTCTCAGTGCCCTCAGCCTGCACACATGCTGGAGGTGAAAGGTCAGTGCCTTCAGCGACCCTCCAATCAGATCATTCCATGAGGTCCATCTCATCCAGGCCGCTCAGGAAGGGCAGCAGGGTGGCTGTTTGAGGAGAAGAGCAAGAACCCGTCCCAGTCACCTCTAACTCTACATTAACCCGCCACCCACTGTTTCTTGCCACACCCACTTACCCACCCAGCTCCACCACGTCAGTAGCTGTAAGGTCACAGTGGCTCAGGTTCAGGCTCTGGCTGTCCGGCTGCCTCCCCAGTTTCTGCACGAACTGCCTGACGCGCCCCCAACCCACCATGAGTCCTGGCTCTGTCTCTAAAGACTCTCTCTCCCCTGGAAACCACACCCACCACACTGACGTATGACACTCATCACTGAAATGGTGGGGATCATTCGCAGGGCGTCTTAATGATTACCACTCACCTGTCGAAGGGGGCATATCCTCTTTGTCCTCTTTTGCCGGACTCCTTTCTATCCTCGCTTTCAAAGGGGCGGAAGAACCGGGAGACAGACGGCTTCCGTAGACTTCCGTAGGAAGGTCTTCTTCCTGCAGATCTGGTTCATGATCAGATCCAGGGGGGACCGTTTCGGGGTTTTCTGTGAATCTGAGCGAACAAGTGTGTAAGCGGCGGCCGCTGAGCCCTTTAAAAAAGTCACATGCTGTGATTTCACCTGTGTGCAATGTAAGCAGGATGCAGAAGAGAGCAGCGTTTTACGGATTAAACTATAAACACAGCCTTATAACCGTGTAAGAGCCCGGTTTCTTTATTCCTTTTGAACGGTCTGTAATACACACCTAGTCTCTCCATCATGCACTCGGCAACACCTCCCGGGAGTTTCATTAATGCTGGGAGCTGAGAATGAGAAAGGACATGCATTATCACTTAAGACCAAGTTCAGTGAGTGTGAACCCAGTGCGGATCCCCTTACCGAGGGAAAACCAGCAAAAACCGAACCTAATCACAGTAATTTACTCACCTTTTAACTCAATGCTTAGTTTTCCCCCGGGAAACGATGGCGGCCGGTGTGGGGAAAGTCCTGTGCTAACAGGTGATTAGATCCGGGCAGGGAGGACCGATAAACGTCTCTAAGAGTAGTAGCACCATGATACTCATCCCTACCAATATAAATCCAATACAGTTTCAGTCTCCTTTCCTAAACAACAAAAGTGAATACTTTGGGGGGAAAAATGTCTGGATGCATTTTGCATATACCTTAACATTTAAAATTAAAACTCCAATTTGAACTCTGTATAAAACATATCATTAGTATGAATTAGGGCTGAACAATTTGGGGAAAATATCTAATCGTAATTTTTCTGACATATATATTGTTATGTTAACTCAGCTCTTGCCCAAACTTGAAAAACTGCCGGCTCAAGACTGAATGCTGGAAGGGACAACTCAATTACCTTCTTTAATTAGAAGTAAGGTTAGGTTGATCATCTTTAAAGGTTAACAACAAAAATATTACTTCATTGTAGACAAACATTTTTTTAAACGAAACGTCATTTTATTTATCAATATCCCAGCCATCACTGTCACAAACTAAAGTAAAAGTAGACTAATGAAGTCTAAGTCAAGTCAAGCAAAATTAGGAAAACACATTCAGTTTACATAAATACACAAGGAACACAATATATTATGGCACATCATTTAAATGAGCTATACTAGTAATGTAAACAGTAGATGCTTTTTTACAAACATAAACCATGTTATAAAACATAAAGCTTCTTTTAATACAATACAATGCAAACTAAGCCAAGAATCTTTGCCCATCTTTTGTTCATAATTTAACACCTTCAAAATAGGCAGTCATGTAGTTCAACATAAACATGTAAACAAGCGATCAAATGTATGTAAACAAACAAGTTGATCAGACAGGCTGAGCAGACAAGCTACTGGCCATAATTTAAATACAGGTGAGAACTTAATTTACTTAATTAATTTGCTTGACGAGAAATCTCAGTGAAAGCCTCTCTTTCCAAAGTTTTTTCTCAGCAAGTGCACAGGTACAGGGGTCCCTCTGGAAACACTGGCTGACCTTTAGGTTTCCTAACAAACACAAGATGTTCTTTCGGCCCTCTACAGGTTAGGAGGTTTCCGGGCAGTTCCCACGAGAGCTCAAGCTTGTGTTGTTACTAGGTGCACTAGGTGTTTCTAAGAGCTTTGACGCAACATTGTGAATGCAATTAGATTTGCGATATAATTTTTTAAAAGTCAAGCTTCAATTCAATATTCAGTGTGTAATAGATTTAAAACATACGATGCAGTATTACCACGAGAGATACCATTAAAATATTAACCGGTCTATACAGACGCTCTCTGGGTTACATGGTCCGTGTCACGATAGACCAATATGTGTATAACTGAGGCTGATGTGGTACTAAGTCTAGCTAAGCTCAAAATAAATAAATCACAGGACACTGATAGCATCTTACCTATAGTTTTAAAAGAGATGAGGGATATTATAAGCCAATCTTTAACTTTGATGTTGTCCCCCACAAACGGCTCTTGCTGAAGCTCAAAGCTGCAGGGATTCTAGGAACTATAGCAGCTTGGATCAAAAACTGGTTAACTGATTAAAAAATGTAAAATAGATAAATGTAAGGTAATC
>JAODJW010000081.1:24855845-24880271 GCA_026777045.1 Hyperopisus bebe
GGGTCTCCCCTGCGATATTCACATTTCAGACAATAAGCACATGCATGACGACATGACACCTTGCAACAGGGGTGTCAAACTCCATTCCGGGGGGGGGGAGGCGAAGCCCTGTGTAGCTTAGCTCTTTCCCTGTTCCCACACAAATGATTCAGCTCAAGAGCTGTGTGATAATTAACACAAGGACCTGAATCGGGTGTGTTAAGTGAAGGGAATCCAAAAAACGTGCAGGGCTCCGGCCCCCCAGGACTGGAGTCTGACACCCCTGCCTTACAGGGTTAAAACAGCCTGGCTTTAACCAAGAAACCATGTTAACGCATCAGCAAAAAAGGTTACATAAAAGTTACATTAAATAATTGTAAAAATATCAGCAGTTATTAAAAACAAACTATTTCTCTGGCCTGATTTAACTTTGGTAACTTACTGATGCTTCAGGTCAGAGTTTTAAAGCTAAGAACATGACCACTTCTGGTTCTTAAATTATTGAGGGCGTATGTGTTGCAATTCTCAGCAGGCATTCTGCGTGGACACCTCATACCCAGGGCAGCAAGGTCCTGCGGGCTCAGCCTGCAGCCACTTAGTCTCAGTGCCCTCAGCCTGCACAAATGCTGGAGGTGAAAGGTCAATGCCTTCAGCGACCCTCCAATCAGATCATTCCACGAGAGGTCCATCTCATCCAGGGCGCTCAGGAAGGGCAGCAGGGTGGCTGTTTGAGGAGAAGAGCAGGGACCCGCCACAGTCACGTCTACCTCTACATTTACCCGCCTCCCGCTGTTTCCTGTCACACCCTGCTTACCCACCCAGCTCCACCACGTCAGTAGCTGTAAGGTCACAGTGGCTCAGGTTCAGGCTCTGGCTGTCCGGCTGCCTCCCCAGTTTCTGCACGAACTGCCTGACGCGCCCCCAGCCCACCACGGAGCCCGGCTCTGTCTCTAAGGATTCGCTCTCCCCTGAAAACCACACCCACAACAATGACGTAAGACATTCATCACTGAAAGGGTGGGGATCAGGCGCAGGGCGATCCCCTCTCACCTGTGCCGGGGGGCACATCTTCTCCCTCCTCAGAGACGCCGGGCTCCTTTCTATCCTCGCTTTCAAAGGGGCGGAAGAACCGGGAGACAGACGGCTTCTGCAGACGCTCGCTGAAGGACTTCTTCCTGCGGATCTGGTTCATGATCAGATCCAGGGGGGACCGTTTCGGGGTTTTCTGTGAATCTGAGCGAACAAGTGTGTAAGCGGCGGCCGTTGAGCCCTTTAAAAAAGTCACATGCTGTGATTTCACCTGTGTGCAATGTAAGCAGGACGCAGCAGAAGAGCGCAGCATTTTACGGATTAAACTATAAACACAGCCTTATAACCGTGTTAGAGCCCGGTTTCTTTATTCCTTTTGGACGGTCCGTAATACGTACCTAGTCTCTCCATCATGCACTCGGCAACACCTCCCGGGAGTTTTATTAATGCTGGAAGCTGAGAACGAGAAAGGACATGATCGCTCAAGACCAAGTTCAGCGAGTGTGAACCCAGTACGGATCCCCTTACCGAGGGAAAACCAGCGAAAACTGAACCTAATCCCAGTAATTTACTCACCTTTTAACTCAATGCCTAGTTTTCCCCCGGGAAACAATGGCGGCCAGTGTGGGGAAAGTCCTGTGCTAACAGGTGGTTAGATCCGGGGAGGGAGGACCTCCTCCACCGCACTTTGAAACCACGCATTGTGTGGAGTCACGGCTGCACGCACTTTTTGTTTGCTTGAATAATTAACGAGTCGCCGTGACAACATGGAGGAACTGGGGTGAGCATCTGCCTAGAGATCTACAACAGGGCGGGACGCCCGCGGGACTCGCCGCAAAAGTATGCGGCGCGGGTCTACGTTTGAGAGTTTCTTGCGGGAGTGGGAGTGGGAGGGGGCGGGACAGACACTTGCGGGAGCGGGATGAAAAATCAGTCCCGCGCAGACCTCTAGTTGGAATAAACGCAGAGCTGCGCCACAAATTTCAATGTTTCCCTATATTTCTCATTTTGACTGTGAAATGTTTCTATTGAAACTGTTTAGATATTTTTAAATTTAGGTCTGTTGCCTAGTTAGAAACGTTGTTGGTTGTATTTTTTGTGGAAAACTGGTTAGCCAAATCTACCCTTATATAAAAGACATCTTTAATTCGCAGCCGGAGTCGTGCCCACATAATATAGCCTATATTTCATAAATTCCTGTATGTCAGTTAGGAAATAAATAAATTTGGTACCTTATTTTTTATAAGTCAAGATATTATAGCATTTAAAATGTGTCCGGTATTTCTGGGCCACCCTATACTCCACCAGCCTTGCTTGCGGGATTCAGCAGGCGGGAGCCGAACAAACCATAACAGATGCGGACGGGAGCGGGTCAAAATATTACACATTTCTGCGGAAGCGGGACAGAAACTTGCGGGATGAAAAATCAGTCCCGTGCAGACCTCTACGCTTGCCCGAGCGACTGGAAGTGCTTCCCTTCCTCGAGCAGACACGTAACCACGTAATAATATTACGGGTTGGAATCCCCCCGTTTAATCCTCCATTGTTTTGGGTGGCGGTGTAGTTTCATATGAAATTACGTGCTTATTTAGCATAAAGGTCACAGTTCCTGTTGAGCACACGACAGTGGCCATAGAACAGGGGTGTCAAACTCCAGTCCTGGGGGGCCAGATCCATATGTAGCTCTTTCCCTGGTCCACCAAAAGTTAATCAGCTACAGAGATGTGTGGTAATTAGCACAAGGAGGTGCAAGGAGTTAAATCAGGTGTGTTAAATGAGGGGAAACCCAAAAATGTGCAGGTTTCTGCCCCCCCTCAGGAATGGAGTTTGACAATAGAGCTGCAAGTCAAGACGGCCTAAGAACTCGGAACAAGGCACTAGGTTCCTGAATTCCGATGGGAAGGCGCCTTACAACAGCGAGGAGGAGGCTGGGACTAGAACTTGCATGAGTTTTTTCCACCCAAGCGTTACACCGAAATTTCAGTCTTTCTTCTTTCGCACTTAAGTGGAAGTTGCATCATACAGGTGTTATCGTTGCATATATTCTTGCAGCTGATGATCAGTCTGTCGAGGCCCCTGCCTTTGACTCCCACCTGATCTGCACTGCACCCGACCCCCACGGCTCCCCCTGCAGGTGGTGAGCCCACAGAAGGGCAGATCCATGTTATCCCTTCAGGTTATGCCCGGCGCTCCTGTGCCAGTTGAAGCCCAGGTCCCCCCAGTCCAGGTGGGGTAACATATTCCTTAGTTTTAATCATCATAAGGGTTAATGTTACTCATGAAAAGGAGCCAGGTGAGGTGGTTTGAGCATCTATCTAGGAGGCGCCCTGGGTGGCTCCCCGAGGGGGAGTTCTAGGCAAGTCCAACCTGGAGGAGGCCCCGGGGCAGACCCAGGACCTGCTGGAGAGATTATGGCACCTTGGTGTTCCCCCAGAGGAGCTGGAAGAGGTGGCTGGGGAGAGGGAGGTCTGGGAATTTCTGCTTAGGCTGCTGTACCCGTGACCCGATCCTGGATAAGCGGCAGAAGATGGATGGATGGATGGAAATTGCTGCTGCTGAGTTACAGCCTGTTTTTCTTTCTGCTTGTTTCTGTTCTGCCTAAAAGGTACTGTACATATGCACGAACTGTCTATTGTCAACATATGCAAAGTCAAAGATCTTTATTTGTCACATGCAGTCGTGCTTGTATAACAAGATATGCTTTTTCTAGCAGATTCACCAGCTGTGCTGTGTAGGTAAGGAATAAAATATACTAGGTATATCTAAGTATAAAAGAATGTAATAAAATATATACTAAATATAAAAGTATAAAATAACATTGAGTGAGTGGGGCAGATGTGCAAGGCTGTGTGCAAAAGTGCAAAAGAGAGTAAGAAGGAGGGGAGACATATGAGGATAGAGATGGAGGATTAGTATGAATGTGAGTGCAGTGGTAGACTCGCTATATGTGTTGTTGCTGAGAAGTCTTATTGCTTGTGGATAAAAAACTTCTCCTGAAGCCTTCAGCCTGGCCTTTGAGGCTGCAGAGGCGTCTCCCTGCTGTCAGCAGTCTGGACAGTTTATGCGTGGGGTGGTAATCCTGGTGGCCTGTGTACCACACCTTCTGGAGTACATGTCCTGCAGGGCTGGTATGGAGTTCCCGATTGTGCGTTCAGCTGAGTGCACCACTCGCTGCAGGGCCTTTCATATGCATACCAGGAAGTGGACACCGAGATATGCATTGCTGGTTGTAAAGGATTCCCTTCTCCTGTGGTTTTACTAACGACGTCATTGGCGATTAATCAACGTCTTCTCGATTCTCATAGCTGTCGATTTAAAAAAAAAATCTTGTCATGCAACCCCTATTGCATGTAGTTTAGATTTATGTAATAATGTAAAAAATAATACATATAAGTAATTTAAAATGCTTTTCTTTCATGCACTATTGCGTAGAAGGTTTCCCAACCCAGCACATTATCTGAAAGCCATGGCGGCAAGGATATCCTGCCCGAATGTTATCTCTGGCGCACAGCCAGCACTCGCTGCCCGCCTTGTCGAAATGACAATAGTAGTTTGCCGAGTCACGTCGCACCGCCTTTGGCTGAGCTTAGACGTCCGCACTAAACGCCAACATCACATGTTAAGATCACTTAACTTTATGGTTACGAGGCCATAAAGCTTCACATATTTATTAACCTACATATTACGTGCATTTTTAACATTACTGTCCTTCATGGCTCCCTCGGCGCCGCTGACAAGACTCCCTGCTCCCTCTTCAGTAAGGCAAACCACGTTTCTGGTTTTCTGTCTTCAAGTTGAATTTATAGGCAAGTCGATAAAATAATAGTGCAGTGCATCATAACAATTATACAGTGACTCCATGCGGTACTGTACTATACCTCGAGCCGACGAACCGTTTCAAGACACAGGTGGTAAAACAACAATCGCAGTTTCAGGATGTGTCCAACACATTCTTTAAAATGTTATGTGTACACCGAGTCGGTTTTGAAAGGCAGTGGCACCCCAGCCACTGAACACTTTAGGAAGACATGACCGTGGGACTCTCACGTTCATAAGTAGCGCTAGTGAAAAATCCAACACTGGAGCTACAGTATAGAAAAACAATATTTTATTATGAGTTCATTTTTAACTGACAACAGTAATACACCGAAACGGCAAACATCCAGGTGGTGCTCTGCGTAGAAAGGAAAGGCGGCACATGAAAGGGAGGCGGGCCCCCTACTGGATCGAGTTTTCCCACTGCAATCGGGGCAGACGATCTTCAGACAGCAGACACGCCTGACACGCAAAACCACCTCAGACGGCTGCAGGTTCGAACCTGAAAGCACCACACTGCCCCCTGGTGGTGCGCTGATGCTCCCACCACCTTCACCAAGGAGGGTAGCTGATAACATTAGACTGCTGCCTATATACAAAGTCAATATAAATCTTCATCACTTCATATATTAAATATTTCAAGGAGGCATTTACTTTATATGGAATCACATTATGGCATCAATATATTGGTTTTTCTTAGAGAATTTAAAGTAAAAAGTAATTACTCTTAGTGTTTGGATAAACTGTAAAAAGACAATAAGCACACATATTACAGCAGTAACAGGGTCAAATCAGAACCTGAAATAATAATAATAATAATAATAATAATAATAACAATAATAATAATAATAATAATAATAATAATAATAATAATAACAGGAACAGAAAGTACCCCCCTCTCCCTACAGGCTAAATTATAAAAATAAAGGGAAGTCGGTGACAGTCCTGGGGGGTGAGTGATAGCTCAATAATTAAATCATTAATTGTTAATGACTGATAGCAACAGGTGCATCGTGCCTCACCGTGGCTCCACCCGGCCTTTCTGGGTCCTGAACCCTCCAGTCGGTCACAGGCAGACACCCGTGTGCGGACGCAGCCGTGGCTGTCACCTGTGCAAGGCAGCTAACCAGCAGCAATCAGAGCAGAAGCTCAGCCCTATAAGGCAGGCAACACCCAAACAGCCCCCCCCCCCCCACCTGGTCCTGAACATGGCCCCCGTCCAGCAGCACAGTCCATAAACGTATCTCACGGTACATTTCACCTTTTAAAGCTCACATTGCAAAAAGCCCGGCGTTACATCATTCTTAATGTCTGCCTAAAGCACCTCCCAACATTCTCATTTACCTGTTAAATCTGCTTAAAATCTGTCAGTAAACCTGAGACCGTGGCCTAAGCGGGTCTCTGGGAGAAGGGGGAGATGCTAACAGCATTGGCCGCTTTTCACATCTGTCCATTGCAAGTGTGGTGTCTCTGCCCTCCCAAAATAAACATAAGTACCACTGCGGACAGGGAACAAAACATTCCCTTGTGTTTTTTTTTTCCCCATTTGAAAAATGTGACCCTTCAGGAAACAATGACGGTGCAAACCACAAAAAAATGTTTTTCTAGAAAATACTGTGCAGTCTGTTGGAGAGGCTCCATGGTAACACAAAAACAGCACAGAATCGCGGCACTCCAGGGTGGGTGTTCTGCACTGGTGTCGGGCTCTAGCTGGGGGCGGGGCTGCCGGCAGGATCTGTCGGCCCGGTGACGGGGTGGGGCTCGGACAGCTGCTGCCGGAGCTGTGCAATGACACGTTCCAGTCGCTCACGGGCCTCCCTCTCCTGCCGCAATGCCTCCTGCAGCTCCTCTCGGTCCTCTTCCGCTCGGTCAAGCCTCCGCCGCAGCTCTGACAGCTGCAGGAAAAGGAGGCGGGGTCAGTTACCATGGCAACAGCGAGCGGGACTCACAGGACATGGAAGGCTGTGCAAACCCCATGGATGCAGTTAGAGGAGGCTATGCTACTGTGATTCAGTATTGACTTGAGGTCCAGCACAGTTCTACATCAGCAGCGCCCCCTGTTGCGTACCTGTGCTGCGTAGTGAGCCTCTGGTGGAGACTCCCTGCTGTGGAGGCATTGACAGGTCCGCTGCCTTCGTAACTCTGATTTCTGCTCTCCACTCTTTAGGGTACAATTTGCCTCTTGCTCCGTCTGAGTGCGCTCAGTGCAGTCCGCCTCCTGCTCCATCTGAGCATGCTCAGTGCAGTTTGCCTCCTTCTCCATCTGAGCGCACACAGTGTAATCCGCCTCCTGCTCCATCTGAGCATGATCTGTGTGGTCTGCTGCTTTCACTGTCTGAGCACGCTCAGTGCAGTCCGGCACTTTCTCTGTCTGAGGGCACTCGGTGAGGTCCGCCTCCCGCTCGGTCTGAGCATGTTCAGTGCAATCTGCCTTCTCTGCCCGAGTGTGCTCAGTCTGGTCCATCTTCAGTGGCTTCTGCTGGTCCCCAGCTCCACGCCTGCGTAACACCTCTAATTCCTGTCACACACATAGTGACACAGTGTCATACACACGCAGTGACACACACATATGTAGTGACACACACACACATGCAGTGACCCACGCAGTGATACACACACATGCAGTGACACAGTGATACATACATGCAGTGACACTGACACATACAGTCGTACACACACACACACACACATACACACACACACACACACAGTGACACACACAGAGTGACACACACAGAGTGACACACACAGAGTGACACACTGGCAGGGCAACCAGCAGGCCTTTACCATCTCCAGCTGCTTATGCTTCTGCAAGGTCCTCCTGAGCACTTCCTGCTGCCTGCTGTACAGCTGCACCATCTCCAGGGCCACGCGCTCCCTGTCCTCGACGGCAGGCACCGCGTGGGTGCTCTTGCCGCGCCACATCTCCATGGCGACGGGCTGGAGCTGGCGCCAGTCGGCGTGCTGGTATGCAGCTTCACCATCTGCTGAGGCCGGAGACAGACAGAGAGACAGTGAAGGACAGAGGGAGAGAAAAAGAGAGACAGAGGAAGAGAGTGAGGGAGAGGCAAGGAGGAAGACAGAGAGAGGGAGAGAGTGTTACTGTTTTACACATAATTATTCGTATACACAGTATGAGTGTTACTGTGTATTACTATGTATTACTCTGTGTTACTCCATATAACCCTCTGTTACTCTGTATTCCTCTGTTTCACTCTGTATTACCCTGTCGCTCGGTATCATTAGACGGCATGAGCGTGTCACTGACCCACAGCCGGTGCCGGCGCCCCCTGTAGGCTGTAGTGGTGTTTCAGCAGAGCACTCAGCACCCCCATGCTGTCCGGGGCCCCTGCCTTGCCCAGCGCCGTCTGCCCATCCTCGCACCTGTACAGGAAGTAGCTGAGGCACAGGGAGGATGCCGTTAGCATGGAGTCAGCCCGAAGCTCCCCAGCAGCGCCCTCGCCTGATACATGCTGGCAGCTACCTGGGTGGCGTGACAGTGGTGAGACACGGCTCCTCCTTGACATCCGGGCAGCCGGTGGCCTGCGGGAGAAGGTCACGTGACTGATCCCTCACGCACAGCTCCCCCCACCTCAGCCCACCCCACAACCCAAAAAAGGGGGCTTACCTTTTGGTCCACATCACCATCATACGGCTTATGGCTGTGCTTCAGCTGGGCCTCTTCATCCACTTCCTCATCATCGTCATCCTGAGATACAGGGGGAGTCAGAGTTAAAAGAACGGAGGGGTGGGCACAGCTGCCCACATGGGGAGCTGGGGTATGCCCACACACACCCTTCTCCCAAAACACAGACATGGCTGCCAGGACACAGATCGGGGGTGCCGGCACATCCGTGCTCCCACTAATCTTCATTTCATGATCATCCGTGATTCCCATGCACTGCAGAGCTCCAGTCTGTCCACACAGCCAGGCAACACAGTGTGGTGCTCTATATCGCAACACAACATGCCGATCTATTCCACAGCTCAGCGCAGCGTTCTATACTGCAGCACAGCGCAGCGTTCCATACCGCAGCACAGCTCTTTAGTCTTTCCATAAGTAGGTGAGGCTGACAATCTTACCATAGTGACATATACTGTTCCTGTTCCAAATACTATGCCACACACACACAGTTCATGTATTAATATATTTGTGGGGATTCTCCATTCATTTCTCTGGGCATAACGCTAATCTTAACTATGACGACCTTAACCCTACCCAGCCCAAACCTTAACCACAAGTAACCATCCAAGACTTCTGGCTGTTTTACTTCTTTGATTGCATTCACAGTTTTTTTTTCTATAAATTTTATAAGTTTATATTGTGGACACTTGAAAAATAATTGTCCCTCAAACATTTTACCACATAGCGGGGACACAGGCACACAGACACCTTTCCATGGACCCTGCCTTTCCCTCTGATCTAACCTAAGAAGTTTCTGGACATTCAGCTGTTGCTACAAAAAATAATTATGCTGTGAAGGAGCTGTATGATTATAGGAAGTCTGTCAGGTTTTGATCTCACAGGAATAAGAAATCACGCATACATAAAAACAGCACAGACAGACAGAGAGACAGACAGTCAGACACACACAAACAGAAATAGCACAGAGACAGACACATACGCACAGAAACAGGACAGACCCGGAAATTCATTCTTAGCCAGCTTTGGCTGCCACCCAAACAGCACAGATGAAAGTAACCTCACACGGACACACAGACGGGCGTGTTAAAGGGGCCACGGCGACAGGCGCGGTCAAATCAGGTGGGTGGATGGGGGGGGGGGGGGTACTGATAAGGTACCTCAGCTTCCCCTTTTCAAACTGGGGATAAACTCTGACCAGCTGGGCAGACGTCCAGCTCTGTCCAAACAGCGAAGCAGAGACGCCCAGCTGTCCTTCCTCGCCGTGGTGTACAGCACATCCCTGAACAGCAGGCATGTCAGCAGGGTGACAGAGAACAGGCACAGTGATGCCAGCGTGTGGATGGGGGCACTCAGGCCTCTCTAAGGGACCAATCTGGAGTCATGTTGCAGTGGCTGCTATGCTAACCAGAGTACAGTGAGTTCTCCATAGGACCCTGCCATGTGACGCAGGTCATGTGACCCAAGAAGTGTTGTTTCATTCTGTATGGCCTGGCTGTTTAATGCCAGTTGGTGGATAGGGACGTATTTCGAGCCAGTTGCTAGGCACCCTGGGTCCGTGTAACGCCATTGGCTACCAAGGCTGGTGGGTGTGGCTTTGTGCAGACAGGCAGCATCGACCTGACAGACAGTCTTTTTGCTCACCTAATACACAGAGCTTAAAGGACACATGTGCTCAGATGGACGAATGCACGCTCCACCGCCATGCCACGGTAATCCAGTCTGCCGAGAGACACGGCATTGATGGAGTACCCTGAGACTCATAGAACTGGTTTGGTCACAGAACCTACATGACGCCGCTATCCGTAGATAACAACAGGCCGTGTGCATGCTGTGGGGTCACATCATGGGCCAGAGACGCAACCCAACTGGAGGCTCCTGCCCCCCAACCCCCCCGGGGAAACTGGACTCAAGCTGAACCAGACAGTTAAGGGTTAAGGCCAAACACGTTGTAGGGTTGAGTCCTGGGTAACAGAAATAATTAAAGGATTCTGAATGGGGGTACAGTGGAGAGGTTTGGTTTAAAGCTCTTATACCTACACCCGCACCCCCATGTGTCTATAGTACAAAGCCA
This sequence comes from Hyperopisus bebe, assembly GCA_026777045.1. Classification (NCBI taxonomy): domain Eukaryota; kingdom Metazoa; phylum Chordata; class Actinopteri; order Osteoglossiformes; family Mormyridae; genus Hyperopisus; species Hyperopisus bebe. The sequence continues at coordinate 24,866,387 of JAODJW010000081.1, forward strand.
CAGATCCACTTCCTGATGACAGCAGGCATTCGGGGGACAAGCCGAGGCTAAACTGCTAACGACAGCAAGATGAAGAGGAGGAGGTGGATGGAGAAAAACGTCCCAGCAGAGAGTGGAAAACGGAAAAAAGCAAAAAGGAACAATAGGCTGACCTAGAGAAGGAAAGGAAGAGGGGAGCAGGAAGGAGACTGCACTGAACACTGGAGAAATTTCATTAACACTGCAGGACGCTGCAGAAATTCAGTCTGCACTGAAGAACACTAAAGAAATTCCATTAGCAATGGAAAAGAAATCCATCTGCACTGGAGAACAGTAGAAATTCTGTGTGCACTGGAGAACGCAGCATATAATCCATTTACACTGCATTTCAGTTTACATAAAGCCGGGTGTGTGCTTGGCGGTGTGTTTGCCTGTTCTTTTACCTTCATGCCTCAGTCTGTGTCTGTCTGCCTAGAGGAACAGGAATGTGGTTTTTCAGCCTAAGACGAGACACCAGACAGCATTTCCGCATGACTCTGACTTAACTTCACCCCCCCCAACCAGCGTCTACCCATTATCAGAACAACCACAGACATACTTCAGGTTCTGGTACCACAGAAAGTCGGTACCACTGAGCAAAGCCAAACCACTTTGGCCATTCCCACCCTGTTAGTCACAGGAATAAATCAGAACAACCTTGGAGGCAAACAGGCAGCAGCTGGGGGACAAGGTCGCGGTGGCAGGAAGACACGTCAATCCCACAATCCCCTTCTGGCCTTCTGTGCTGCCATCAGTTTGCCCACAACGCTTAACACCATAAAAAGGCATTCAGTAAAAAGACCATCTACTTATTATCATTGTTCATTTCACCAAGGGACCCAACTCTTAAAACTGTGACATAAAGACAGACAGAAACATCAGTCACTAAAAGTACAAATGGCTGCATGCAAGGTGATCATTTACGCAACAGGACGCATGAAAACACGCCTCATAATTCATTGTTACCCTGGCTAAAGCATGACTTACAACAGAAGAAGCAAGGAAGGGGCCAACTGTAAACCCCGCCCATTCCGGCAGCTGAACTCATATCAGCCCCACCCACTTCTGAAGCTCCACCCCCATCTGCCAGGCAAACCCATTCTAGCAGCCAGACCCCCCTTGTCAGCCTCATCCCCCATTAGTCACACCCATTCCTGACGCTCCAGCCCCACCCTTCCCCACAGAGCCGGCAGGCCCCACCACTCACCGTGTCATAGGGCCTCTTGCAGCTCCTCTGGCTGTACTTCTCCTTCATCTCGTCCAGCAGCCTCCTGTACGGTGCCTCCTGTATTGTGCCCAGGTACTTGCGGCCCAGCTGCAGGTAGCGTGGCCAACGGGCCGAGTCGAAGCCCCAGTGGCAGGTGCGGCGGTCGGGGGGGCGGTGCGAGTGCATGACAAAGCGGCGCGGTGAGAAGAGCAGGCCACACTGCGCGCATTGGATGCAGGAGGCATCGGGGTGCTCATAAAGCGGTCCTGCGAACAGGCCCCGCCCCTTGCCCAGGCACCGGTGCTCCACCTGGAAGGTGGACCCGCCCTCTCTGAGTGGGAAGGGCACTGGGGGGGTGGTGGGAGGCGCAGGCCGACCGGGGCGCAGCAGAGCGTTGCAGAGGCGCTGGGCGTCGGTCAGCGTGATGAGGCCGCAGGACGGCGCGTCCGGGGGCAGCACGCCGGATGCCTTAAGCGCGTGCAGCTGGTCGCCACGGCAACGCGAGCAGTAGACGTAGAGCTCATCACAGATGCCGTTGATCTGCTGCAGTGAGAAGGCGCGCAGCACTGAGTTCAGCACCTGCGGCAGACAGAGCCGCTTCTCACCGCCCACCGTGAAGCACGAGATGGGCTCCCCCTCCAGCACCGTGTGCTTCAGCTCTGCCGAACTGTCGCAGGGCGCCAGCAGGGGCCCGGCTGGTGGTGGTGGCAGCGGGGGCAGTGCCACTGTTGCCTCGTCCCGCCCCCCGCGTGCCGAGAAGGCCGCCGGCCCCCCCAGCGAGCTCTGACTGCTCAGTGTGAACTGGGCCAGTGTGTGGCGGATGCCTGGGCTCAGGTCCAGGGCGTGGCCCCAGCCCACCTCCTCTTCCTGCTGCGCCTCCTCCTTCTCGTCCAGCCGCTCCCTCTTGATCTTGGCACCCCCTGGGGGGCCCCGGTGCTGCTTCAGGCTGATCTCTGCCGTGAGGCGCTTCTTAAGGGGCACCTCTGTGACCCGGGTCCGAGATGGGCGCCTGGAGCCGCTCCTGGGCAATGGCGCCTCCTTGTGGCTGGGCCTCATACTTACCTGTGCACTGGCCATTGTGCCGTCACTGGAAGGGTTCGGAACTCTCACTGAACAAAAGACTTGAATCCATGCATAGTAGAGTCTGGTCTGTAAAAAGCCAGTTTCCTGTGTGAAGAGAACAGTTCAGAATGTGAAGCTCTGTCTGGCTGCAAACCTCCCAAACAACAATATGCAGATAATGTTCATGTCATCTGTCACACTTCCCCAAGTCTAGTACGATCCAAGTAAAGAGGTATTCATTTGGCGTCTTGGAGCTGTTCTTGACAGGTTAATACTTGTTTGTCACCTTTTCAGCACCTAATAGGCGACTTCTCCAGATCCGTTCCCAGAAACATGCTGCACATCTTGCGGCTTTGTTAAGTAACCGCTTGGCGGGCAGATTGGCGCAGCCGCCAGGGCCGCTGTTCTGTCGATATATGCTGCCTTGTCGAAAAATGCTACCGTAGTGCTAATCGATAGCCCTAACCCTAACCCCCCTAAAACCTCCTAAAACCCTTACCTTAACCCTAACCCCTAAAACCTAACCCTAATCCCAAAACGGTGGAATTACACATGCGCAAAAAGGCTCGATAGCACGTCTCGATAGGTAGGATTTTATGACAGAACACCGCCATTCGCCTGGGTGCGGTAAATCCGAGGGCGGATCGTGCGCGCTCTCCGCGCCGCCGCCGCCGCCGCCTTCCGCGCAACCAACACGAGAAAAAAAAGGCGACAGGAAGAAGCGGGTGACGGGGAGACGCTGAGCCTGCATCATGACCTGACTGGGCATCTCCTACGTGACATCTGACGGTTCTGACCACAGGATCAGCTCCGGGGCAGTATCTCATGCTGTAAACGCAACCCGGGCCCAAAAACCCCAAACAGGCTCGTTTCAAAAGCGCCATAAAGTAAAACCACAATCCCGACTGCGACCCGTGCCAATTGCTTTCATCAAGGTTAAATAAACAGGGCGGCTCGTATACGGACCCGGGTTCAGAATTTCCCTAAATCGCCAAACGGGCAGGCGGTGCCAGTATTTCATTAACAGCAGATGTCCCTGCTCCATTCTGCGGCCGAGGAATGAAACACCCACGGGATCACAGCAATTATAATTACAGTTTATCTGGACACGTATCTAAAAATGCTCCGTTAGACTCCCTGATAAAGTCAGGGAGCAAAACAAAAGAGAAATTAACACGATCCATATGGTCGGTTGCACCTGAGCGAGCTATCCAGCCACTGAGACAGCTGCGTCCACCGTAATGATCCTGAGAGAATAATGAGATTACTTTGGGTATCCTTAGGGTAGAGGTTAGGGGGATTTCTCTCCTCGTCTATTCCAATCTGCGTTAGCACGCATACGATGATGGCACCCCCACAAACCTTTGTCCCTCTCTGCACCCCTGTATCGCCCCATTCCCCTCTCTACCTCCATACGGACAAGGACAGCGCGCTGCCGTCCCCCCGTCCCCCCAATGGAGCGCTTCCCCCGCTCCGCCACCCTGGCCGCATATTCAGTATAAATACCTTCTCCGGGACTGCCTCAGACCACTCTAACCCATACACTGAACCGCCCAGAGAGAAAATATCACCGGGCGGGGCCGGAGTTACAGTTTTTAAACAGTAATCTTCAATAAAATAATGATTTTACGTCGTAACATCTAGTCCTAATATAATTCATATCAATGGACATATAAAATCACCTCGCAACAACGTTAACTCCTCCCAGACATGAAAAAAAAATAAACTGCTCGGGAAATCCGAATTATCCTGTAAATGTATACGAAAGATACATTCATAAGAATGAAAATCGTTTTGCAGATGGCAGGCTGCCGATATAAGATGATATGAAGAGCCGCCGGCAGCACAGCCTTGGTGAAATAAATAAGCCGTAAAGAAAATGGATAGTTATGGAAAGTAAGCGCTGGCTTGAACACGCACCTTGCTTTACGGAGATGGCGGTCCCCTTCGCCCTGTCGATGTCAGTGTGCGGATGGCCAGGTACACTCACTCACACAAGGAGCGCTACACACCGCCCCGTCGCGGACGTCACTCCCCGGCCGACGTCAGCCGCCCGGACCCTGCGGGGAAGCGCGTCTGCGGTGCCCCCGCCGCCTTTGTTTTGGTGGTCCCGGAGCCGTATCGTAACCTCCGAGGATACACACCTACGCAGTGCGTCACGCCGGGCTTTAAAACGAGGCACCGGGGAGGGAGGGGGACACACGCTTCCCTCGCATTAAAGGCGGCTTTACAGTCGTGCATTTTGCGGTATACGAGTTAATAGCCACATATTGCCCACATCCTACAGAAAGTGATTTAACCGAGATGTTTTGACGAAAAATGCATGCATGATAACAACGCCATTACACGTCAAATATAACAAATGGACAATAACAAAATGATAACAGTTCATACTGTCTGGTTAGATTACAAGCATAGCGCGACTGCTCTGAAACTGACTCCACGACAGGCTGTTTTAACACGATCTCCGAGGAAGGTCGACTAGACCGGACGCCAGCAGACAGCCTGATGTAAGCCTATTCCTGTACTTCAGGCGGCGCCCTAACGGGCGGGTTCACGGCACGTCCGCAGAAGCGCGCATTAAGGAAATTATAAGTTTACCACCTATACTTGTACCGATTGTATATGATCTGATTAACGCAGATGACAAGGCGTGAGAAATAAATAAATAAATAATAATAATAATAACAAAATAAATAATAAATTTTGGAAAATGTTCATATTGTAGTTTAACAGACCTGACATATTCCCCAAAACTGAGATATAAATCAAAATTAAGCGTATATGTAAATATATAATATTGTATGTTAATACGCACTAACATACGGATTTTAAGAAGCCAAACCCTGAAAATGAATAGGAGCACTTTAAAACCATGAAATAATATAGCAAACCAACTATCGTGGGCTCTGCGAGCTGTTATCACGTTCTTAAAATTTTTAAAGATATTAAAAGTATTACGATGAAGAAACGCTTAGCCAAATTAAAATGTACTGCGACATCAGATTATTTAAAACAAAATTTAGGCTACCTAAAATAGCCTTGGCCTGTGGGCGCTGCAACAGGGGAACGTTAACGTTAATACAGCGTGTTTGATAAAGATCTGATGCGGTTTAAAATGACAAGGACAGTGAAATACAAGCAAGAAACCGTTTGCCTACTTTTATAAGCCAAATGCATAAAATAAAATAAAGTAAAAATAAAAAACATGAGACACTCCAAGTTCATGCCACTAAATACGTGTCCAAGTAAATAGCTGCGGTTGTTAATCTTTCCAGTATCTATTGTTTTTCAGGGCTTCTTGGGACAGACAGTGAAGCATACCTTGATCTGGAGCAGCAGACGTGACGGAATAGTCACTTCCTAGAAGTGGGTTCATTAACCGCGCTCGAACCGCACCGTGTAATTACCGACTCAGGCAGACAAACACAAGCCTTTAATGTGCCGCCTGTGATTCACCTCCCAGCCCCAGCTTGCACCCCGTTGGCTTCGGAAGGCCAGCGTTAATTTTGTTGACTGAAGTTTGCGTGATTCAGAAACCGGCCGAGGGGCCGACAGAGGACCGCGCAGAGGGGGTGAGTGAGTCAGGGCCCGGGGACGAGACAAACAGTCCCGGGTGACGGACGTCTGCGTAATACACTGAAATTCTTGAAAACTTGGGAATATTAATCATTTGATAGACATGCACAGGTTTACAGTCACAAGAGCGAAACATGGGCCTTAATTGCATTTGGTTCGTCTTTCACCACCTCTCCCGCCTCTGGGAAGCGGATCCAGACGGTATTACCGGTACAATGACCGCAGACAATGTTGAAACGCATCTGCTCTTAACCGCGGAGATCGCGCAGCATCACGGGGGGAGCTACAGTAAGTGATACGGCTCCAGACGCCTGTCAAGGGGTATTTTTAAATTACTCAATTCTTATGAATACATTGCTGGAGTGTGTACGCTTTTGTCGCCATGCCTGTGCAGGAGGGCCTTAAATTGGCTCTGGAGTGGGAGATCAGGGGAAGCCCCCCCTGGATGGATAAGTTCTGTTATGGTTATTCACACACGTCTGTCCCGCATCTGGCGCGTTTGTTATTAAAATGGGAAGCTGTGAAGTACCCCGCGCATGATTCAGCGTCCTTGCCGCTTCGAGGAAACGCTAAAACACGCAGCCTTCCCAGCAAGATGCTGTCCTGGGCCCACCGGGGATCCGTCCTGTTCCCTTAAGTGATAGGGATCAGTGATAGAGACATGATAAGCACAACATGATGAAACGCGAGGAAAACATGATCTGGCTTTATTTAAAAGCACCATGCAGTGTACAAATTGGCAGATGCAAATGGCCGTCTGCGGTTAGTTATTACCACGCTATCATGGTTGAGCGCAGCAAAGAGTCTAAGAGCATTTGTTTCTTGTAGCTGAGGAAATATCTGTCTTTTTAACGGAGATTACTGTAGAAACCATTAAACATCTTTCCCTTTAACTGGTATGAACGTGTAAGCTCTGCTCAGTAATGCATTTACAGGGCGACTAGACCAGATAAAGCACCCGAAAGCCCTGCTTATATAACCCTCCCACCCCATCTCTGCCCTGAGAATCACATTACTCAGACACAAAGGGGGGGGGGGGGGGGTACAGATTCTCCTATAATTTGGGGGATGTTACTTTTAAAATCCTCAGTGTTGCCAGGTAACCGTACATGTAAAGGAAAATAAAACATTAACAGAAGAGTACCTTAAATATAAAAAGTATAAAGATTAAATATACAGCATGAATTAAAAAGTGATGATATATTACATCCTGTTGCATGAAGTGCTCATTGACCAAATATTTTGCCTTTTTTACATGAGATAATGCCTTTTGGTTCACTGCAAAGGGAGCGTCCAACTACCTGCCTTTCCTAGGTGAGACGTATATACACATTATGGCAGTGCTGGTAAGCTCGGATCCTATCGGGTCTCTGCAGCCTCCCCACCGCCATTGGCTCAAGCTGTAATATTATTACATTAATCCAGCCCAGGTTCAATGCAACAAGTCTCTTTGTCCTTAGAAAACAGAGCCTGGCTAGCAAATTCAGATGCAGTGACTCCCTGACAGGCACCCTGAACCCCCCACAGGGAATAAATGTGCCCCCCCCCCCCCACAACACACCTTCCCCTTTGTGCAGTCATACGTCCACCCTGAGTAGGTCTGATTACCCTGAATTCCCTGACATAAATTACAGCAAAGTAGGCATGGTTACGGATGCCTCAGTGGAGATCACATGATCAGTTTGGCCGTTCGTCCTTCGGAAGGGTAAGGCCGTTCGTGTGGATGTAGATATATTCTGGAGTAGTAGCTCACTGGTCACTATATCCTTTGGCCTCTGTCCCGCCCCCACCAGCCAGCCATCCAATCAGACGCACTCCTCAGCTGACATCAGCAGAGGGTTGATGTATTCGAAGCCCTCAAACTCTGATTGGTCGATTTTCCTGAGCGTGTCACTGAAAAAGGGCCAAGAAGGGAGTGGGTCAGTGATGAAGGACGACTTTGGGCAGTCGTCAGGGCAAGGGGTCAGGGGTAACATACTCATCATCCGGCGTGAGCTGAATGGGCTCGTTGGTGAACTGCGTGTCAAAGTTGTCCAGGCCGAACTCCCCGGAGATGTTAGGCTTAAATGGTGGCATCACCTGCTTCTGGCCCATCTAGAGGTCAGCCCAGAGACATAGCATGTTCAGGAGACTCGTTTTTTTGTTCACCAGCAAAACACCCAGGTCTGCAGTGACCGTGTTATTATGAGTAGTTATCTTAGGTTTCATACATTTGAGGTTGGTACTTTAGCTATTACACCCTCTAGTGTCACACTCATTACATTACGGACCTCAGGCCCAGAGTCTGGCAGTCTAATTTTTTATTAGGATTTTGATGCACTGCTCCCTATAGGCACACGGGTGCACACAGGCAGGGAGCTGTCAGCCTTGGGGAAAAAATATAGAAGTGGAATCTGACCCCCATGGCTTGAGGCACTCACTAGATCCCAGTCCACATTGCGGAAGAAGGGGTGACCCATGATGTCAGCAAAGCCAGTTTGGGGATGACAGCCAAGGCGCTCTTTGGGGTCCTGGGGGTGGAGGGCAGGAACGGGGGGTGGATACAGAGACAGGGAGAGTGGAGAGAGATCATCACTAACCTGCTACAACTGCTACTGATCTCGGACAACAGTATCTGTTGAATTTGATCGTCATCAATATTATCATTAAAGTTAAGTGCTTGGGAACTGATCCAGTTCAGCTTGTCACCTTGTTCAGGAAGCCCTTTAAGACACTGGCAGCCTTGACCGACAATGACCTGGGGATCCGGATCTGCTTCTCCAGGATGACTGGTGGGAACACAGAAATGGGGGTGAGTGTGACTTGCAGGGGGCCTCACAGAGTCAGCCTCCCAGCCGACCGGGGTCCCCACCCTGGAAAAGGTAGTCCTCTGTGTTCTGGTCTGGGTTGTCGGAGCTGCCAACAATGTCAAAGGGGGAGCGTCCTGCCATCATCTCGAACATAAGCACACCCAGCGCCCACCAGTCCACACTGAAGCCTGCAGCACAAGCACAGGGAGACGCGTGTAGCCATGAAAACAGCCTTGATGTGGCAGGAATCGACCAGTCCAAAAGCAACAAACTGGTTCAATGTTCTTAAATCGATCTTAATGGTGTGGAAATGCTCACATTAGTATACAAACACATGGACACACGTGTACTCACACACACACTCACACAGACACACGTGCACGCACACACACTCACGGACACACGTGTGATGCCACCTACTGTAGTCCTCCCCCCTCAGGATCTCTGGCGCAATGTAATTGGGGGTCCCACAGAACGTGCTGGTGGTGTCACCAGGACGTAGCCCCTCCTGAAACACAGTGGTGGCCAGTGTTAATGCTGGGAGACAGACACAGACTCACCTGTAGGGGGCAGACCAGCCCCCCACCCCTTACCTTGCACATGCCGTAGTCTGTGAGTTTGATGTGTCCTTCACAATCCAGCAAAACATTGTCAAGCTTCAGGTCCCTGTAGATGATCCCTCTCTCATGGAGATAGTTCAGCGCCAGGCTGATTTCAGCCGAGTAGAACCTGAGCATGGGGCAGGACCTGGCGTTAGAGACACATCCCATACCCAATCCAGGGACTGTATGCATCCAGGATTTGCCATACCTGATCCAGGTGCCATGCGCATCTGGGATTAACCACCATACCTGATCCAGGTACTGTACATATCTGGGACAACTAGTACCCAATTGAGGTACTGCACAAATCCAGGAACAGCCTTACCTGATCTACGAATGCATTCATAGTATCCAATTCAGGCACCTAATGCATCTGGGATCGGCTGTACCCTATCCAGTTACAATATACATCTGGGACAACCCGTACCTGATAATAATAATAATAACTAATCCCCATGGGGAAATTCTTTTTTATGCCTCCCTCAACTTGCTCTTAGTAGAGCAAGCTGTCCGCGAAGGGCAGCCACCTGTTGGGGCACCCAGGGAGCTGGGGGTTAAGGGCCTTGCTCAAGGACCCGCAGACATGCTGAGGCTGGGCTTGAACCGGCGACCTTGTAGTTATAGGCACACGGCTTAGCCCACTGAGCCACACGCTGCCCCTTAAGCATCCTGGATCGGCCATGCTCAATCCATCATGTGGGATGAGCTGTACCTGATCCAGGGACCGTACACATCAGGGATCAGCCATACCCAATCCAGGTACTGTACACATCAGGGATGACCTGTACTGGCCCACAGAGCTCTCACCTGGCGTGCTCCTCGGGGAGTTTCCTCTGACGCTGCATGTGGAACATCAGATCTCCACCGTTCACGTACTCAATGACAAAGAAGAGCCTGGGTGACAGTCACAGGCGGTTAGGAAGCTCAGAGCTGGCATGTGACTCTGTCTGCATGTCTATAAGAAAATGACAGCACAGTTGTCCCAGGGACAGCGTACACATACACACCTGCTCTCAGTTTGGAAGCAGGAGTGCAGCCCCACCAGGAAGGGGTGGTTGGAGGCCTGCTCAAAGACATGCTTCTCCGTCTGAACCCAGTCGATGTCCTGTGTTTTGGGGAGTCATCACAGAAACATGGCACTCAGTCACCAGCCGGCCACAAGTGCCGTTACTGGGTGGAAAACGTTTCTGGATGAGCAGGTGTGTGAGAGAAAGGAGAGGGAGAGGGAAATGTGGAAGCTGTGAGAGAAAGCACTGGCTGTGTAAGATCTGAAGCTGAGGGAGCTGATTGGCTGTGCAAGATCTGAAGCTGAGGGAGCTGATTGGCTGTGTAAGATCTGAAGCTGAGGGAGCTAATTGGCTATGTGATTTGAAGCTGTGAGAGGTGGCTGGCTGTATGGTCTGAAGCTAAGAGTCAGGGACATCGGAGCTTCTTGCCTCGTCGTCGTTGACCAGCTCTTTCTTCACCACCTTCATGGCGTAGATGCGCTCTGTCCTTTTCAGCTTCACCAGCAGCACCTTGGCATAGCTCCCGCGCCCGATAACACGCAGCAGGTCAAAATGCGCCAGCCCCAGGCTAGAGGGAGCCTTTCTGATGTCCCGGCTGCCACCTGCCGCCTGGAGAGGCAACGACAGATGGGCAGCTGAGGAACACTGGGACCCCTGACCACCTTTCTGTCCCCTACGGTGCCGCAGGGTCGTCATCTGCTCTCAGGGAAGGGCATGGCCATCTTTAGCTGGCCAATCGGTGGCTTGAGCGAAGAGCCAATTTGGTTATGGCAGAGCATAAGAAGGAATCCACTCACCTCCTTGTCCTCCTGGGGATTCAGACTCTCGCTGGATGACTTCAGCGGAGGGCCTGCAGGGAGACACAGAGGGGGGCGGGGGGTTTGGTACAATCACTATGGTAACAAGACAAACTCTACACACAGCACCCAATCAGTGATCAGGAACACAGGCTTGACCTCTGACCCCACTGTGTCTCTCTCTTTCTCTGTCTCTCTCTCTCACACACAAATACACACACGGAGTACCTGGCTCAAGCTGCTCAGATGATATGGGTGCAGGTTCCAATGGACCAATGACTGGATCCTAAGACATAAAACGAAAGCACAATCACTTTCACGGTACTCACAGATTGCAAAAGACACTGTCCATTTTCACAAACATGAAGCCCCAATTGTCTCTTGCGCACAAACTCACCCGGACCAACAGTCGACCGCACTCGACAGTAACCAGCTTGTGGCAGCGCTTGTGCACCAGCAGCTTGCAAGTGACACACTTGTAACCCTGTCGACCAAGGCCCCATATACGGTCCGTGCAGATGGCGCAGTGGGCCCTCTGCACAAAGAGAGAGACACAGCAGGAAGAAGTCAGCGTTTTGACCAATCAAAGAATACAGAGAGTGACAGTAGGGAACAGTCAGCATGCAGCAGGGAGTAGAAAGACACACAGCTGGGAGGAGTTAGCATGTTAACCAATCAGGAAGTACAGAGAGAGACATGGAATAGAGGAGTCAACATGCTAACCAAATAGCTTATCCTACTGGGTCGCGGGGGGTCCGGAGCCTATCCCAGAAGCAACGTGTATGAGGCAGGGAACAACCCTGGATGGGGGGCCAGCCCATCGCAGGGCACACTCACACACCAGTCACTCACACATGCACTCCTATGGGCAATTCAGGAACTCCAATCAGCCTCAACATGTCTTTAGACTGTGGGGGGGAAGCCAGAGTACCCAGAGGAAACCCCACGACGACATGGGGAGAACATGCACATGTGACCCAGGCAGAGACTTGAACCCAGGTCCCAGAGGTGAAAGGCAACAGTGCTAACCACTGCACCACCATGCCGCCCCAACCAAATAGCTTACTAAAATCAAATAAAATGAAGTATACTAGGCTCTTTACTGGTGGAAACCCCTGGATCAAAGCTGAGGTGACCAAATCCAGCCTAGGGTGTGTATGAAGGCTCCAGACTCCTCAACAGACCCCCCCATGTCATGTGGAACACCGGACACCAGAATACCCTGTTAAATCTTTTGGCCTGGAAGGTATGTCCATTGGCACAGTACAGCTTCCTCCAGCGTCGGGCTCCACGCCGGTAAATGGACTCTGGGAAATGGGGAGAAAGAGAGAGAGGGACAGAGATTAAGAGATTTCCTCAGACACGCTTGTATGACCCGGCCACACATCAGAACACCTGACACACACACACACACACACACAGTCTAGTATTAATATCCTTATGGGGATTCTCCATTCATTTCTAAGGGAAAACCCTAATCCTAGCTATAACAACCTTAACCCCTACCCAGCCCAAGCTTAACCATAAGTAACCAAAGAAAATACATTTGGCATTCGTAGTTTTTAAACTGTATTCCTTGTGGGGACAGAAACAATGTCCCCACAAGCTAAAAAGTTGTACGTTTTTATCACACTAAGGGGAAACCTGGTCCCCACAATGTAATAATTATTAAACCATAGAACACACACACATATGCAGAGCACACACATATGTACTCACACACACCTCCGATATGCACCTTACTGAGGGAATCACAGAGATGGAGGCATCACCATAATTTCCCTCCCCACCTCCCCAGCGACAGATGGACGTGAAAAAACAAGACTAAACAGACACCAGGAACCCAAACAATCGACTTGATGGCACCTAGCGGGCAGGCGGGCGGGCGGCGGCCATGGGCAGTTTAACCCTTCAGACTCTCTGCTTCCTACGTTTAAAGGGAGGAGCCGAGTTTATGAGGGTACTCACTGTCCTCTCCTGGGCACGGCATGCCTGGCTTCTCAGGGACACAGGGGAACACTGCGGGGACACATCCAGGGGTACAATCAGGCAGCAAGGCAACAAGTCACAGGATGACAGTGTCAGAGAAATCAATCAGTCCTACTGTGATGTGAAAGTAACATGACAATGTAATATAGTGTAATGTAACAGCGTAATGTACACAGAGTAATGTAGCAATGTAACACTGTAATACAGCAAAGTAATATAAAAATATAACAACAAAATGTAACAGCAAAATGCAACACAGTAATGTAATAATATACCAGTAGAATGAAGTGGAGTAAGGGCCGGCTTATACTCTAGTATCAAACGAGTGCATTTATGTGTGCTGTCACACGCAATGTTGCCGCTCATACTTGCACATGTAGTTTATGTCAGTCTGGAGGATTAAAAGTTATGTCCACCTGAGGGCATTGCAAGAAAACCATCGAGGCTGGCTCCTTCGCTCCTGGTCTCACTTGTTTGTATGAAGTTATGGCATGATATGTTGTACATTCTCTGCCTCCACTGCAAGTTGCTAATTTTATAATACTGCTACAGCATTATTTATATTCTAACCACTGCTCCACATCATATTGGCTCTGTCATGTATCGCTTTACTACCTCATGTTCAATGTTGCATTATATGTTGCTAGACATCTCATAGCAGTTAGTATTTCATACTATATATTATTATATATATATTACTATTAGGGCTGTCAAAATTAACGGGTTAACGCGGATTAATCCATCATCATGATTATTTTAATTTTAATGCAATTAACCCATCTGCAGCGCAGAATGACTCAAAATCTCTGAAATGTCTCTGTCAACCCATTTTGGG
>JAODJW010000081.1:24881155-24898469 GCA_026777045.1 Hyperopisus bebe
TCCACACACCTAGAGATGTAACCCAACATCCTATTGGCCTTTTTAATTGCTTCCCCACACTGGCAAGAGTGGGACATTGAAGCATCAACATACACACCGAGGTCTTTCTCATAATCAGCTACCTTTATTTCAGTGGACCCCATAAAATACCTGTACTTTATATTTCTGCTCCCTGCATGGATTAACTTACATTTCTGTTAAATTTCATCTGCTAGGTATCAGCCCAGCCAAGTCAAGATCCCATTATAGCCTCTGTGCTGCATGGAATCAACACAGAAAATGCATGGGGACCATGATGCGTACACAGAAACATTGTGAGCATTGAGTATAAACCAGTCCTAATGCAACAATGTAACAGCAAAATGTAGCAATGTAGTGTAACAATGTAAAGCAAAGTCACTCCCCCTGTGCTAACCCTGACTCCCAGTGGGGGGGGGGGGGTCTCACCATGAACCATGAGCTCAGAGTCCTTGTTGAGCTCGTAGAGCCGCAGTGCCTCCTCCAGCTCCATCTGGGAGGAGACAGTGCAGGGGTCCCCTGCAACATACACAGGCGACACCATCAGATCTACTGCTGCTCTCTGCTTTTCAGGACACAGCACCCCCTGCTGTTCCACAGGCACGTAGCACCTTCCTCACCCTCCTCATCAATCCACTTCATGGTGAAGGGCTGCTCACTCTCCATGGAGCACATCTCACGCATTCGGTCCTGCAGGCCCTCGTAGGAGATGGACGGCTCCAGCTGCGTGATCATGATGTCTCTGGGGAGGGGGAGGCACATCACAGCTTGCTTCCCTGCACCATTGAGAGTGGGGGTGCAATTCTAACTCTCAACAATTGGTGCAAAATAGCAAACATTACATTTTAAGAATCTTCTGGAAGGGAATGTTGCTTGGCCTACCAGAAAGACATCCTCAGCTGAGGCTAAACGGTCTCCACGTCAGATTGTTTTTACCCTAAGCGGCTCACAGGCCATTAAACACCTACCCAGCTGGACATGCATCTCTGGAAGGGGCTCCCTGGATACAGTTCAGAGCCACACAGAGCTTAAAACTGTGACTCAGCTTCACATGCCATTAACAACCTAGTGGGAGTCCTTAACCAGGACGCCCCCCACCTGCAAGTCGAAGCAAGCACGTGTAGGGGTCGGTTAGCTGTCTTGCTTATGTATCCGCACTCTGATTTCTGATAGGGTAACCGTCTTTACCAGCAGCCATGGGTTGAGTAACAAGGTCATCTGTCGAGGGGCGGGGCCTGCAGGTTGACACTGCGCATTTCTGAAGGCATTTTAACCCTGAGCTTTTGTGATAGCTCCCCCAGCATTGTTCTGGAATGTGCCACACTGGGGTCAATCCGCCAGCCCAGCCGTATAAAAGAACCAGCGCGTGCGGCTTCAAGTCAGCCGGCCTGCCCCGAGCACATGCCATCTGCTGGGGTCAGGTCCCTGTCGTCACGGGAGATGGCCGCCAAGCCACCAGCTGGCTCCGGATTACAATTGCTGCCAGTGGCCCACAGGGGGGCGCTCTTCCGAAATGCCAGATAGTGGCTCCTGCTGATTTCTCGAGTCCCAAGCCAAGCAAAAATAGGGCCAGACGTGGGCAAATGGGGACAACGACGGTGGGATTGTTTTCACATCACAAACAATTACCTAAATTTCCTTCTGGATAAATAAAGTATCTCTACCTATCTATCTATCTAACACAAAGCCTAATAATGAAGCTGTGTGGCAGCCCGGTACATGGTAGGTTCCCAACCCACCAATTACCCGTAGATGTGTGGACTATTATGAGCTGTGAACTTCAAACTGGAAACACATATTTTACTTCAGACACCCAGAGAAAAAACAGCAGTGACAGTGTGGGTTGGCTGGGCACGTGTGATCGCCACACCGTGATGTCCGGTCATTTTACTGCCAGCCGCTGTTCCAAAGTGCAGCTCTTAATAAAATGCCATTCAAGTCTCGCCTGCACCCCCCCAAAGCTGCACAAAGCCGATCTTCCATCTGCCCCATGATGACTCACACTCTGCCCCTGAATCCCCCCCCCCGCACCCCGCTGCCAGGGTGTACAATCTGTCAAACAAGGTGCTACTCCTAAATTTATAGCAACAGGTGTTTGGCTCTGTAGAAGGTGACGCTGCAAGTGCCTGCATGGGTGGGGAGCCGCAATGCATTCTGGTTAGACAACAAAGTCACAACAGTGAGAGGGTGGCCAATTAGCAGGCAGAGGTGGAGAGGGAGGGATAGGGATGGGAAGAGAGAGAGAGCGAGAGAGACTAGCTGTCATCGCTCCTCACGTCTCAGCAAAACGTGATGAAGCAATATGTCACAAGGGAACCCGAGCTCCCTGGAGTGCGGGAAGGGTGGGGCGCCGGCATCGGTGCCGGCAAGTACAGGCAGAGCGAGGCGGAGCGTCACGTGGGAAAAGGCTACCAAGCCCGACCACAGCGTGGATTTGCGTTTTACTTCAGCTGTGAATGAGGCATCACGGACGCTGGAAAGGCTCCACCCGGAGGAACATTCCGGAACGGGTGGCATGCGGGGTGGCATCTGCCTGCGGGGGGGCGCCGTGAAGAGGCACAGATCAACTGATCCCCACATGCTCGCATGCAAGCATGCATGCACACACGCGCACATACACACACACACACAGAGCTCAATAATATTTAAAGAGCAGAAACGTAACAGATGCAAACATTCATAAATTACTTCTACAACAAATAGACTATATTAACGGACACTATCTCAAAATCGATCCTGGGTACCTGATGTCTGACTACCTCATAGTAGTGCTTCTGGGAGCAGTAGTAAATACAGTATATGGATGAATACAGTATATAGATGAATGGATGTTGGCAGTGGGTAAGGACATTATTAAAAAGTTTGTGAGAATATTTCAATTTTTAAAATGTCTTTTAAAGACCACAGTACGATTGTCTCACACAGTCATATAGAGCTCAGAACAGGTTCGACGATAACGCAAGTCCAAACAAGAAAACATGAACATCCAAACCACAAAAATGGTAAATGAGATCAAAAGTGAATTCACAAATCTGGGAAGCAGGGGCAGCCCGGATGGGTCAGCTCTGTCACCTCTCACCACAAGGGCTGCAAGCTCAAATGCTACCACTGCTCGCTGTGTATGGAGTTTGCGAGGTTACACTCCAACGGCATGCAGTTTGCCAAACAGGCAACTCTGAATCGCCATTCTGTATGTGTGTAAACTGTGTTCGTGTAGGTAAACTAGGGTTTGTAAAGACATAGTTAAAGCTGTCAGCTCCGTAGTTAGCCACGTGCTTCGCAAACTGAGCAGAGTCGCAGGCAGCCCTGAATGTCAGCCTGGTGTTTAGACAGCAAACCTGCACCGGACACGTACCGTGCCCTGGTAACCGACACCCTGTTTCTGCCGTCGTTATTGTCTGCTGCTGATATTCCTCTGTTAAGTTACTCTTAACTGGCAGCCTGCGGGAGGCTCGCGCATAAGCGCCTCTTTGTCCCCAGTATGTATGACAATAAACTTGAACTTGATCTTACAAGTGGCCTCTCCTGTGTGCAAAGGCAGGGTGAGGCTCCGATCGCACCTACGGCACTACATAACAAGCACACTAAAGAGGAAAATCTATATCCCATCATAAAATTGTGAGTTATTCGAAACCCAACCAGGAAAAGTTGGCGGTAGCCGGGCTTGTTTTTGTCGCGCCGCAGGGGATGCCGCAGCACGGCATCTCGGGGGCTCTCAGCCCCTTCAGGCAAAGTTCTCCTACGCCCGACAGCAAAGTACAACCTACTTAAAAACACCGGTTCCGGACGCCGGATCGAGCACCTACCCCTGGTAGAAGGCTTTTACGCGGACTTGGTGAGCACTGTCGCCAGGATGGGACATCGTGCTGTCCCGCAGCGTAGGCATCGCGGGTCGCCGCGAATCCCCGATTAATTCTTCTTCGCAGTCTGTCCGGTGTCTACCGTTTCCTTACACCGGCTGGAAGCTGACAGTATAGCCGCCGGGTCCCATCAAAGTCAGCGCGGATCCCTGCGGCTGCTAGGTGCGCCGAACCTGAGACGCTCCCAAAAGTACAAGGAGCGGAGCACAAAGGGGGTGGAGCATCGACACAACGCTCACAACCGCAATGGACGCTACGGGCATTAACGCCGGTCACTCCTCGTCAAAGCCGACCACCAGCCTGCCATGCCGTTTAAAGATATGAGAAGGAATACGACGCGATGAAACGTATCTTAAAATCCGACTTTAAAAATACTGCACTTCTGCATTCCGATCATACCAAATCAAGCATAGGTAGGATGTGCAGTCTCCACAATATTTATATAGCGAAGTAAAACAATATGTGCCCATCTGTTACACTGATGATAATATACAAGACGGGACAGTTTAATTCGTTTTCAGTAGCCCTTTCAGCAGAGCTTTTATTCTAATTATATTTGGGAGAAAAACAAGAACACCCCTTTGTGAATGGAATATCCGGAGCCAAGAAATTCTGGTTAGTCTGCTGTGTGTAAATTCCAAATAATGACCGTCGCAACTGCCGGGCACTGTGTGGTTGCAATTGGACGGGCAGTGGCACTTTATAGTAAGGGGTTTATCAGCAATGTGGTGGTAATGTACCTAACAGTATAATGCATCTGTGTAAATACGGATTTTATACAATCTGAGGCCAAGCGACCTGAAGTTCCTGAATTTCCTCAAACGCTATCGACCAGGGGTCACCAACCTTTTTGAAACTGAGAGCTACTTCACCGGTACTGAGCCATACGATGGGCTACCAGTTTTAAACGCCCTCCTAAACTTATCTAAACTTCATGTTTTAAATGTTTTTGTAGATATTGTCATTTTCAAATCCATATAAATGCAAATGCGATTAAAGAAGAATAACAAAAAATAAATAAATTTTAGACGCTGCTCACTGGTGAGTTGTGCTATTTTTAGAACAGGTCCGCGGGCGACTCATGTGGTCCTTAGGGGCACTTTGGTGCCCGCGGGCACCATGTTGGTGAACCCTGGTATAGACACTTTAAAAGACCCCCCTTCTATTACTGGTACTTTCCAGTGTTGTTGTCTAAAAGCTACTCTAAGTTTTATGAGGAAAATATTGAGCTAAAAAAGTGTCAATTTTCATAGCTCATTACTATGTATTTAATACTGGGTACATTACTCATCTTATTACATACTGAACATTCTGCACAGTCATTTAGGAATGTTCTAAATGCATTAATCTCAATCTCACTTTGGTTAGAACTACTTTGTGTAGACATTTGGAGTACATATAATTAGGCTATAACATTTACAGTTTGTAACATTATCACATTATACTCATACTTCCGTATTTAGCCTAATGTTTATTATTTTGTTTGTATCGTGCTTGGAGCAAACATCAAGGGAATTTTTTTGCAAGTGTGACCTTACTTGGCCAATAAAACTGATTCACAAAAAAAATTTAAAAACTTACTTCTGACACAATCTCATGTAGTTAAGAAAGAGATTATTTTCTTATAGAAGATTTAGTGAAAGCATACAATATTATATTATGTTTGGTATCTTTAACAAAAATACTCAAATTAAATAATTGTGTACATTCCCATATACGATTTTATTGTTTATTTTTAACTATGACGTATTTACGTGGACTACTGCAGAGTGCTGCCAAACCAAATATTGCCTATAATTATTACCTGAAGGAATTATGACGTGATGTTACAGCTGACACTTAACTGTTTTGTCTACTGTGTTCTGTTGTCTCAGATCATCTTATCAACGGAGAGCCGCGCATTACGCAACATAAATGACATTGCATGCCATTTAAGATGCAGAAACTTTACAAACTGAAAACCATGCTGAATGTGTGATGACTCACACAAAAGCATTTTCACTTAAAAAAAAGACAAATCAAAAGTGAAACTTTCCAGGGGTACTGACTGGCGTAAGTCAATAGTTCCTTCCTGCCTTCCTGTTTAATCGTGCCTGCTGCTGAAAGCCGAAGTGACTCTGAACTCTAAAGTTCATATTATTCCACAATAAACAAACAGTTAAGACTTTATTCTGATACTCAATAAAAGAGTGCGTAATAAGATTCTGCCGTTGCGGTTGTGCTACCTTTTTCTGTCTTCTGATCATCGGCATCTCTTGCTATTGCGTGTTTCTAGCTTCCTCTAGGGTCAAATTTTCTCCAGAAATAGGAATATGATTAAATTCCCGTTTTATTTCCACCGAGTCCTTTACTTTCTTGGTTCATTTCAGATGCACCCGTTAGCCCTGCCATGTCTTATTAATGTTAGGAGCTGATTTATACTCCAAGATTATTTCTTGGACATTCTGGTTCACTCTCCCTTCTGCACGTCGACTGTTTGCAGCATTACGTTCAGTTAGCATAATATGAAGACATTAGAATTCATTCTCTAAATATAACTGAGCTAATATCCACTAGAGGGCAGCACGGGCGTTGTGCAAACAGTGCACCCAGATTAAAATGACAGTAGTAAACAGTACTGTGAAGTAGATGATAATTTTTTTAGTCAGTTTTCCTTGCTATTATATTTATCTTCAATATAATCTACTTTCGTACCCCTGCAAAATATCACACCATACTGGTAAATATAAATATCCCGGAATGCCATCCATCCATCCATTCATCATCTGCCACTTGTCCAGGTCAGGGTTTCAGAGGCTGCAGCCTAAGCAGGGTTGTGCAGACCTCATTCTCCACAGCCAGCACCTCCATCTCCTCCACTGGAATTCCAAGGCCTTCCTGGGCCAGCTGAGAGATATAATCTCTCCAGCGTGTCCTGAGTCTGCCCCAAGGCCTCCTCCCAGTTGGACATGCCCGAAACACCTCCACAGGGAGCCATCCAGGAGGCATCATAGATAGATGCCCAAACCACCTCACTGGCTCCTTTCGATGCAGAGGAGCAGCGGCTCTACTCAGTGCTCCTCCTGAATGTCTGAGTTCCTCAACCTGTCTCTAAGGCTGAGCCCAGGCATCCTGCAGAGGAAACTCATTACTGCTGCTTGTATCTGTGATCTCATTCTTTCGGTAACTTTAGGTGACGGTAGTAATAATAATAATAATAATAACAATAATAATAATAATAATAATAATCAATACTTTATTAATCCCTGTGGAGAAATTGTCTTTCCACCTCCCTCAACTTGCTCTTTGTGGAGTAAGTTGTCCGCAAAGGGCTGCCACCCATAGTGGCGCTCAGAGAGCTAGGGGTTAAGGACCTTGCTAAAGGACCCGCAGAAGTGCTGAGGTTGGGTTTGAACCGGCAACCTTCTGATTACAGGCACATAGCTTAGCCTAATGATTATTAGGAGCAGCGTAGGAATGTAGATTGACTGGTAAATCGATAGCTTTGCCTTCTGGTTCTGATCTCCCGCTCCTTTCTTTCCTTGAGCCAGTCATCCCCTACCAGTAGAGAGCAATTCACCCTTTTCCAGTCGAGAACATTGCCTCAGACTTGGAGGTGCTGATCCTCAGCCCAGCCGCTACACACTCAGTCGCAATCTGCCCCAGTGTATGCTGCAAGTCGCAGCCCAGTGCAGCCAACAGGACCACAACATGTGCAAAAAGCAAAGACCACCGATCTGGACCCCCTCCACTTCTTGGCTATGCCTAGAAATTCTGCCCACAAAGGTTATGAACAAAATCGGTGGCAAAGGGCAGTCCTGGCAGTGTCCAATGCCCACTGGGAACAAGTCTGACTTGCAATGTGAACCAGAATATTGCTCCATTTATACAGGTACACAATGGCCTGTAACAGTGAACCCATACCCCATACTCCTGAAGCACCCCCCACAGAACCCCCAAGAGATATGATCTTATGCCTTTTCTTAGTCCACCAAACACAAGACTGGTTGGGCAAACTCCCATGAACCCTCCAGTGTCCTTGTGAGGGTGAAGAGCTGGTCCAACGTTCCATGACCAGGAAGAAATCATCATTGTTCCTTCTGGATCCGAGGTTAAACCAAGGGGCAGGCCCTCCTCTCCAGTACCCCGGCATAAACCTTCCCAGGGGGGCTGAGGAGTGTGATCCCCCTGAAGATGGAACACATCTTCTGGTCTGCTTTCTTAAACATTTGGACCACCACCCCAGTATTCCTATCCAAAGGCACTGCCTCGAACCTCCACGCAATGTCAGCCCTCATTGTTGAAATGCCTTTGCATTTGTCTGTTTGTTTGTTATTTGCTCTTTTCTTTTATTTGAGATCAGTTGTTCCTGATTACTACTGACATACAGATTCTGTCGCCGTCAGTGGATGGAGGGGGAGCATCTCACTCTCTCTTCTCAGTTGGGTTCATTTGGTGCTGGGAGCCACTCTGGAGCTGCATTTGGTTCGCTGAGCTGCCATTCGTTTTGTTTGAGCAATCTGATCAATTTCTGTATGTGCATTTGCCTTAAGTCATGTGTTTATTTCCCTCAATAAATAAAACTCCCTTTCGTGGAGGGGGGGGGGGTTACAACTGCTCTCAGTATCCCTCTTTCTTTGCTATGAACCCTGAGCCGCTTCCTAAAAACCCTAGAGATGAGTAAGTCCCAGTTTATGTCTTCCAGCTCTATTTTCTCCAAGGAAGGTGTATCAGTGGGATTCAGGAGATCCTCAACGTATTCTTTCCACTGTCTGTCTATATCCCCAGTTGAGGTTAATAGCACCCATTCCCTGCTGTAAACAGAATGGGTAAAGCCCTGCTTCCCCTCCTGAGTCGCCTGACAATTTACCAGAATCTTTTCCAGGCTGACCGAAAGTCCTTCTCCACGGCCTCACCGAACCGCTAAGCCTAAAGTCACATTCCACTTGGCCTGCTGGTACCTGTCTGCTGCTTCAGGAGGTCCACAAGCTAACCAAGCTTGGAAGCCCTCCTTCTTCAGCCTGATGGCTCCCTTTACCGCTGATGTCCACCACTGGGTTCGGGGATTGGCCCCACAACAGGCACCAACAACCTTCTGGCCACAGCTCCGCACTGCCGCCTCAGCAATTGAGTCCTGGAATGTGGCCCATTCAGGCACAATGTCCCCAGACTCCCTCGGGATGCAGGAGAATTTCTGCTGCAGATACGAGTTGAAGATGCTCCGAGCAAATCCTCACTATGGGTTTGGGTCTATCAGATCTACTGGGCACCTTCCCCGCCATTGGATCCAATACACCACCAGGTGGTGATCAGCTGGCAGCTCAACTCCTCTCTTTGCCCAAGTGTCCAAAAGATGCAGATGCAGGTCCAACAATACAATTACAAATATCGATCATCAAACTCAGCCCAGGGTGGTCTGATGCCAGGTGCGCTTATGAACACCTTTATGCTTGAACATGGTGTTCATTATGGACAAACTGTGATTAGCACAGAAGTCCAATAACAGAGCACTGCTCAGGTTCAGACCGGGCAGGCTGTTCCTCCCAATCACACCCTTCCAGGTTTCACTCTTATTTCCCGTGTGGCGTTAAAGCCGCCCAGCAGAACAGTGGAGTCCCTAGAGGGTGCGCCTTCCAGCACCCCATCCAAGATTTCCTGGAAGGTCAGATACTCTGAGCTGGTGTTCAGTGCATAAGCACAGATAAAAGTTAGAGCCCGTCCCCCAACTGAAAGTCGAAGGGAGGCGACACTCTCATATATCGGGGTGAAATACAGGCACTGAACTGGGGCTATAAGTAGACCTACTCCTGTCTGACACCTCTCAACATGGGCAGCTTCAGAGTGGAATATTCCAGCCCCTATGCAGAAGTTTAGTAATTGGCAATTGCCCCCGACATCACAGCTCCTAGGATCATAGAGGCACACAAACCCCCCCACCATGTTAATATGGTGATTCATGGAGGGGCATCCCAGAATGCAGAATACATAATATTGTAAATTACTATATAGTATTTATAAAGGATCGATTATTATTATTATTATTTTGGACTTTATTTGTAAACAAAGTAGGCTTATAAGTTATGCAGGCATATATGTTATCTGCAATGTCGCTTTAACAGCCACAGTGATTTCAGCACTTCTGATCTGCATTTATTTGTTTTCTACATTATGCGCTACTGCTATAGTCAGAATTCACTTCTTAACATCTGGGAATTAATGCCAGGAGCTTTACCTCCGACCCTATGTCAATCGGAGTTGGGTTTTAAACTTCCTGAGGGAGACTGGAGCGGCTACAGGCCACCCCGGTGCTCTGCACAGCTGGAGGAAGAGAGGACAATGCACCCTGTTCCCAGCCATCTATATGTCTAATGTGTTCTCACTCTGCAATAAAATAGACAGTCAGCCTCCTTTTACAGTCTGATAAGGACTTCCAAAGGAGTCAGGAACAGGTGCCTGTGAGTGTTCTGCATGACGTGAGAGCCAGGAAACGGGCCAGCAAGATTGTGTCGGACTCACCCCACCAGGCCCATTCCCTCTTTGGGCAGCCCCCCTCTGGCTGAAGGGTCTGCTCAATCAGCCCCAGGACCACCAGGCACTTTAATAGCTATTTTCTGAAGGCCATAAACCTTCTGAAAAATCTTGCAGGAACACTATAATAGATCATGCTACAGTCATACAGCTAATCCCATTTTTCTGTTCTATTTATTGTCGCTGCCTTTTTGTTTATTATTGTTGCTGTTTATTTAATTTTGTTTTTTTACTTTTTTGATTACCTATTTTTAACCTTTTTAATACTTAATTTCAATTTCTACTGCGCTGTATCACCAGGTTCAATTCCTGTGTACTCCCTGCATTTGGAGTGATGACTGTGAAAACCTAGAAACCAAGACAGAACTGAAGTACAATCGAAACTAGAACTGAAGGAAAAAAAACCTCTGTGAAAGTTTACAGTTAAACCTTAATTATTCATAGTTCTAATATAAAGTTTACAGTTTGACCATGAACGTTTCATAGTAGAACTGCAAACTCTGGTTTCACCTTGATGTTCATAGTCACCTCTTCATATATTTCATTAAGTTTACAGGTCAACTGTGAATATGTAGTTGAACTATGAAGTTCACTTTTGACAGTCATCTTAGTCATTAGTGATGATGGTAATATTGTCCACTCAGTTTTAAATCATGGTATATGAAGGTATAATGAATAGGACTAGCACCTTCACTGTTACAGGGACTATTAGATTGATAGTGAAGCTGACTGCAAAGTTCAAAGTGGAACCCTGAACTGTCCATAGCTTAACTGTAAACTGGTCAAATTCATAGTGAGAAGGTTTACAGTTCGACTGTAGACTTCACAGTAGAACCATGAAAAGTGTGTCAATTCACTGTAAAAATTCATGACCGAACTTTGAAAGCACCTAATAAAACTGTCAAACAAGTTGACAGTGCACAGTGCTTTCCAGGGCACCTTCAGCTTCCCTGCTCTTGTGGCTCCTTTCGCGCCCCCAGCATTATCGGCGAGACACTCATCACTTTGCACTTTGTCTCGATTTTGGCCCCATGTCCCCCGGCAGGTGTCTGCTGCACTTCCCAGCCGAGGATTCGTAGGGTTATTTAATCTCTGCCTTTCTTATTCGCTTCTGAAGTCCTGCATTTCACTTCATTCAGTTCAGGCTTCTTTGTCTTTCTGCTCGGCATGCTTCTGTTCAAAATGATCGCTAGCTACGTTCATGATAACTGAAGGCACATGCCTACTGGTGGTGTCAGCATCTGCCGTCAGTTGTTCTCATCATTTCCTTATTTCACACGACATACCCTTTAGGCAATGTCGCATTTATTTCATCCCTGACACTACAAATGATTTCCTGTCCCGTTTCCATTAAGCAACGACACTTCTTCACCGCTAAATGCTCAGCCAATTTAACATACATGCAAGCTGATCCAATTACTGGTAACTAGCTAAGGTTAAACTTGCTTACTCTGTTGGGAGCGTAGTTTTATACTCACGCATAAATCATATGCATATTCTGAGCGTCCATGAAAGTCCAGTACAGATAACCCATCTATCCCACTTAGGAAATTATATATTAATGGACTGAAAGAGTGTCAATATGATTTATACACAAATACATTATGGCAAATGTCAGACGCATACAATGAAAGTAAATAAGGGGTCAGTTGGAG
The DNA here is from genome assembly GCA_026777045.1 of Hyperopisus bebe. Classification (NCBI taxonomy): domain Eukaryota; kingdom Metazoa; phylum Chordata; class Actinopteri; order Osteoglossiformes; family Mormyridae; genus Hyperopisus; species Hyperopisus bebe. The sequence continues at coordinate 24,893,196 of JAODJW010000081.1, forward strand.
TGAGTGTTGACTCACTCGGACTTACACTAAAATTATGTAAATAGGTACAGCTAAATCAGATCAGTCATCTGATCGTGACGTAGCCTAAAGCATTTATATTCATTTTAGCGGATTGTACAGTCTGTTGATCCCCCAGGAAACCAATGTGATTCTGTAATAGCTAATAAATATGCTAATAAAAACAGCCTTCCTGTTCTCACTTCCTGAAACATAACCAAATAATTATAACCAGAATCAGCACTGGGAAGGTGAATCCTTGTCATAATTGCATAGTGCAGGCTGATCATCTGCATCTACGGGGCTGGTTTCTAAACACAGCAGCACGTTTTGTTAGTTTTGAGACAGTGATTCCTTATTCTTCAGCTGTGGGCCAAATGTAATGTAATGTAAAACTTCAAATAACATATCTTTGTCAAATTAAGCTAATAAAACTAATATGATGTAGGCTATAATTATTTATAGATTATACGCTTAAGTGTGAATACATTTCGGCAACATATAAATTTTAATTATTTTGAGACCACAAAGTGGAACTAATTTAATGTTTCATTGTTATTTTAAGGTACAGGCCTTTGTCGTTACAAAACTGTGCTTTTCTGGATGCCTCGGAAAACAGGTGTAATGTTAGTTCATTTCTGAATAATGACTGGAAAGGAAAACGTGTTTCATGAACTAACGAACTTTTAAGTAATGAATGCACGGAACACATGAAAACGAGATAAACTCTTAGTGGGATAACTGCACAAACCACTTCCCGTTGCCAATGGCTCCAAACTGTGCTATGCTAACCCACCTTGCTCTTCAAAACCACATGACTGATGGGGGGGGGGGCACTAAGCTGCACCCTGTCCTCGCCGGCAGCAGGTGGCGCCTCGGTGAAAGTAACGGCATGTAATTATTATTAATCATATGGTTAGGTTAAGTACGTCAGTCTTAAGGCGACGTCAGCGGCCGCCAACTTCACTGCCAAATTCTGAGGGGCGCCGACTTGCCAGCCGATTTCACGTTGGCTCGGACGGGGACGCCAGCGGTGATGCTCGCCTAGGGCACCACATCGACTAGGACCGGTACTGCGCAAAGTAATACGTGGTCAATACAAGGAAGTAAATGCTTAATGGAAAAAGCTGTTTACATGAAAGTGGAACCAATATAAACGTCGGTACTGAAGAAAACGGAGCTAGACGGTGAGTAAAAACATTCATGAAGCGCCGGTTCTCGTGGGTCAGCGCGTTAGTGATTGTATGACCTGGCAAACAGCATGTCAGGTAGTCGCGGCGTTACGATTTGCTTCGGACCTGTTCGGCAAACAGGGTGCTGCCGGGTTCGAGAGGCATATTTGGCCATCAAACGGTGCTCGTGCGTCTCTCCGTATTGAGCCACCCCAGCCGCTTGCAAAGAGCCTGTGGTTAACAGCACTTTTCTGAGCAGGAAAGCCTCCTATAGTGAGGGAGCTTGGGTGGGGGGTGGAAAGCGAGACCATGCCCGCCTCCCCCACCCAGCCTGGGCTTTACATTGCCTGACTGACACCCACGCACTGGCCCTCTCACGCAGACACGCACCCCCTGTTTCCTGTAACACCGCCAGCCTGACCTCTCCTCTCCTTCTCTGACCCCCTCCCCCCACATCTATGACTCTTTCTGCCTTGCCCAGTCTGTGGGGGGCGTGCAAGGGGGTGCTTTCTGTACGTATTTCCGTACTGTAGTTTTGCTGTGAATCAGCCCCCCCCCCCCCCCGTAGGCCCCTCTGCCGGGAAACCACAGCTGACCTCTTTCTCAGGCTGCCTTCAGCTCTTCATATTTCCTGTCTTTCTCTGTGCTGTTTGGTCTTGTGCATGACCCCCCCAGCTTGGACTGTAGCCATGCAGGTGTGTGTGTGTGTGTGTGTGTGTGTGTGTGTGTGTGTGCATGTGTGTGTCTCTATGTGGGCAAAGTCAGCCATCAACCCCCAAGGCTGTGGGAAGCCCTCCCCCCATCCCTCCCTGGCCAATGGGAGCAGCCCCTGCATGTCCAGTGGTCTAGCGCCCTCGGTATATGTCCCCGCCCTCATCCCTCCCTGGCCAATGGGAGCAGCCCCAACAGGTCCAGCATTCTCCATGTTCCTGCTCACTTGGCCTAGGAGTTTCTCTCTCCATCCTGACCATCTTTCCATTCCTTTCTTTCCTTCATTCATGCTTTTATGCCCAGCTTTCTGCTCATTTTCTCCCTCCCCCCTCTCTATCGGCCTTCCTCCTTCATCACTCTCACATCTCTCTCTCTCTCTCTCTGTCTCTCTCTCACTCTCTCTCCTCTGCTAACCCTGCACTTGAACTCTTTCACAGTGCCACACACCCGGGTCTCACACGGTGTGAGAAGCTTGGCGGCGCCGGCCAGACCATGGAAGAGCTCAAGGTGAGCAACCCTTCCACCCCAGACACCTCGGGGCGTAGGGCAGTACAAGGGGGCCCCCAAGGGCTCCCAAACAGCTGAGAAGGAGCCGCAAACACCAAGAGAGTGCACTAGCCATAGCAGTAGCATTAATGGTCTGCCTAAGTGTATCAAGGTTGGGGTGGGGGGGTTGGCGGTATGCAGCGTAGCGAGGGGCTTCGATCCCAAGCTCTGAGGCAGAGGGGCACTCTCAGCATGTCGGTCCTAAGGTGCATCAGTCCAGAAGCGTATTGTGCGTGGGGTCCGTGCTGATGTAGGTGTTTGCACATGGGCTGGGGGGGCGGAGGCAGGGGGTTGCAAACCCCACCTCTCTCCCTGTTCCAATCGATCCTTCCTCTTGCGCTGACTCCCCAGCCCCGAACCTAGTTTCATCACCGAAGCAGCAGCCCAGAGGTTTGGCAACTTGGTATCCCAGAATACCCTGCTGCCAGGACACCACTCAGCTGCCAGCTGTGTGTCGAGATGGTAAGGAGTGCAGGGTTAAAGGTCATGGGGGGTAACAGGGGAAACACCAGGCGACGCTTAATTAGTTATGCATTTAGGTACAGTTACACATTCTTTGATTCGGTATCAGTGCAGTGGCAGGTGGTTGCTGGGTTACAAGGTCTAGTTGTCCTCAAAGCCCTGGACCAGACTGTATCTCCTGGAGAGAGGGGAAACAGTCAGCCGGCTTCACCCGCCCCCCACATTGAAAGTGAAACCGAGCAATTCCTGCGCTATCTGTAACTGCCACTGGGCCAGAGATACATGCAGCTCACCCAGCCTGCGACTCCGCCATCTTTAATTTCCACTGAGAGTACAAAAATACTTCCAACCACAACATTCTGTTCCTGTGGTTGTGCTGCACAAACAGCGTGCAGCTGCGAGCTTGTGAGCTGAAGGCCATGCATTCAAGTGCCGTGCGTGCGAGTGGGAGGTTGTGCATGCAGGCAAGAGGCTGTGCATTCAAGGCCTGTGCATGGGAGCAGCCGTGCAGCGCAGCGTATTCAATGTCTTCCAGCAAGCAGGCAGCCAAAACAGCTCTGGGGACTGTCTCTCTGGGGGCTGCCCAGGATGGAAGTGATCTGGGAGTCACTTAGATCCCGCACATCTGGAATCGCACTGAGAACCTTGTTTAGTATTTAACTAGCCAGTGAGTAACTTAACTGAATAAAACACATGATCATGTAGTAATTTGCACAGCTACTGACATCACAAGCTCCTTGATTACCATTCGCTGCCACAGGGCTGTGGGTTTGAATGGCACCCCCACTCTCTCTGCATGAGGTAAGCGACACCGGCAGCGTGCAGTTAGGTCCACGGGTGTCTCGAGGCCAGAAAGTATGAGTGTATGACAAACTGCTTTACTGTACCAAGACTCCATGTGCAGCCAGCTTCCTGTGTGCGTGTGTATTTCTGTCTCTTGTTGCAGCCACATTTCAGCAGCGTTACATGTGAGCCACATGCAGGGACGTGCAGTCAGGGGCCAAAGCGCATTTAGGCCCGTTTCTAAGAAGCAGTATCTGTGCAGATGCTTTTATGTGTCACCAAAATAGCAGCCGAGCCGCCTGATATGCCACCTGACCTCCACTGTCTCTCTCTCTGCCGCCCCCACAGCTGGTTCTCAGTCCCACTGCACCCCCCCAACCAGACCGGCCTGCTGTCTCCACTGCCCCCACACAGGTGAGCTGGGCACTGGGGGAGTGCAGTGAGGTTACAGGATGCTTATTGCAGGATGTTCATTGTATGTGATGACAGGTTGGATTTGGTTTGTTCCCAGGGGGCTGTCTCCGTTACTGCGTGTGGTCGTTTATACCCCCTGACAAACCCACTGTCCCCTCCTGGCCCCCAGGTTCCGACTGTGACTCTCCACGCTCCACAGGCTCTGCCGATCAGAACTACGCCCCCATCAATCAAAGTCACGCCCCCCTATGTCAAAGTCACACCCCCGCCATACAGACCCATCCCCCCCCAGCGCATCCCTGGTGACCCTGCGGCCCCTCGTCCCCCCTCCTTGCACCAGCTGCCCATCGCACCGGCGCCCAGTGAGTGAATCTGCCGTTGGGGTTGTTGTCACATCAGTAAGAGGCTTAATTACAGTTTAAAGGTGATACATTCTATAGTCAGCCAAGATCCACATGTTCTTTAACAGCCCACCTACTTGTAGATTATAAAGGCCTCTTTGTACAAAGCTGTAGAGTATTATAATCAATAATATTTGGGACTTGAACCCAAGGCCCTCGCGTCATGCGACCGGCTACATGGGGAACATGCTCTGCCTACCTGCCTCATCCTCCATTGCTCTTTCAGCTCTTTACTCTTCAGTCCAGTCCCGCCCGTTGATCAAGCACATGCTGCAGTACCGACCACTACCGAAGGGGGCACCAAACCCACTCATAATCCCGAAGCCTATCAGTATCCAGCGGAGAGTCTCAGCCAAGACCATTCTCCAGAGTGCAGGTCAAAAGGCCAACCAGCAGTGTCTGCTCATTGGGGGCCCTGCAACCCTGGCAGCACCCATCACGACGACCCCGGCCCCAGTCCAATCACAGCAGAGCACCACCCCCGTCCCCTCCTTAGCCCTCCCACTGATGCTGACCTCTACTCCATTGCAGACACAGTGCAATTCCAGATCACCAGTTCATACTCCCCCAAGCGTGTCCCAGACACCTGTCGCTGACCCCTCCCTAGGTCCTGTCCAATCACAGCTCACCACTACAGCAGAAGCTCCTCCCACTCCTCTCCAGGGATCTGTCCAGCTTTCACTCTGTAACCCCGCCCAGAAGCCTGCTTCCCCGAGCCCCCCGGCTCCATCCCCTGTCAGAGTCTCCCACTCCCCATCTCCGCCCCCTGTGTCCGAGGTGACGGCCAC
>JAODJW010000081.1:24898569-24919353 GCA_026777045.1 Hyperopisus bebe
GTCCGAGGTGACGGCCACCCCCTCCCCGCCTCCTCCCCCTCCCCAGTCCAGCCCCAGTCCCTCGACTACCCTGAAGGCCCTGCAGCTGCTGAAAGCACTGGTGCAGGAGTCCGAGCTGATCCCCAAGAGGAGAGCACCAGACCCGGAGGACGAGCCCGAGCCACCAGTGAAGATCCAAAGCCCTCCCCCGAGTCTTCCTCCATCTCCATGCCACGTAGGGGGCCCGCAGATCCCAGCAGCTGAGCTGGAGCAGACCCCCAGGGTGAGTAAGCGACCCCCATTCAAAAAGTTACTTGAGATATTTCAAAGGTTAAACAAACAGTGAGCCAGTTGGGTAGCACCAGCTAGCTAGCTGGTCAGCATCTCATGAATAAGTGTTCACTGTATAGTGACCGTTTGTGGCTAACACGGGGCCCCCAAAAACATCGGTGGCCCAGACTCGGGACAAGAGGGACTTCACATTCAGCATGCTCCCCCCCCCCCCCCCCCCCCCCCGCAGGATTGCCAGGCCGGACACAAGGAGCTCTGTGCAGAGGAGTCGGTAGAAGGCAGCAATGCCCCCCCCTTGGCCAGTGCAGGGTCGGATGGACCCAGGGAAGACTTCCCCAACCCCTCAGGTGGGGCATCAACCGGGGTCCAGCACTCGTCCCCACAGCTGAGAAGCCCCCCCAATGCTGTCCTCTGTCTGTCCGGCTCTCCAGCTGCTCCTTGCATACCTTGCATAAACTCAGACGCTGGCAGCCCCCCTGTGGAGCGGCCTGCGAGCCCCCTGTACCCAGACAGCACCCCCTACCCTCTCCGGCACACGCCAGTGAGGTGTGCCAGCCAATCCCCCACCGCCAGCCTCCCCGGGGGCCCCGAGAGGGAGTCCCTGCAGGCCGTCGTCAGGCCCCAGATCCTCACCCACCTCGTGGAGGGCTTTGTCATCCAGGAGGGCCTAGAACCTTTCCCGGTATGTCTTCTGGGGGGCAGCACCACAGAATTCACACAAAATCAATGATCAAGAATTTAAGAATACAGCTAAATATTAGCTTTGGGTTAATATTTAACCTTTCAGGGGGTGGCGGCTAGTTCTGACCTGCTATCCATCCCCTTAGGTGTCCCGCTCGTCCCTGATGGTTGACCAGCTGGCCCAGGAGGCAGCCGACAGCTACCCTGGTGACCTGCCAATGGACGTGGACGAAGTGGAGAACTCGGATGTGGATAGCGCTGCCACAGATGGTGAGCCAAGCCCAACAACCACTAGCAAATTACCAGAGGCTGCATAGTGGGTGATGAGGCAGCAGTAAGCTAACCAGGCTGTGCGGTCACCCACAGACCTGGACAAGCTGCTGTGCGAGTTCTGTGGCAAGCGGGGGCCCTCGCACTCCTTCCTGCGCTCCCAACGATTCTGCTCCCTGCAGTGCGTCCGAGGGTAAGGCCCACCCCTCACCCAGTTTTGCCTAAGTTAAGCACAAGTTAAGCAGGGCTACCATGTTTCCATCACTGTCTTAGCTCACTCCCCATTAGATTAAGCTGATCACGAGCCAGTACCCACAATGCATCTCACTTACTGAGCTTTAAGTCAAATGGGTGGAGCCTCCCTACACGCCTTGCCCCCCTACCCACAGGTTCAACATGGCATATTCCAAGCGCATGAACGCGCTAAAGGCCAAGAAGATGGGCCGCTGGACGTCACGCACAGAGGGGAGACGCAGCCGCCAGCCCAACGCGTCGGAGGGCGGCCCAGGAGAGCGCCACCATCAGGTCAGCATCATCCCTTGTTGTCTGTGAATGTGGTGAGCATCCAGTTACTAAACTGCTGTCCTCGTCTCCTGTCACAGGTACCTAACCAGTACGGTGCCACCAGCCCGTTTCCAAAGGAGGCCACAGCAGAGGAAGTAGAGAAGCCGTCCATCCCTATGACAACAAGACTGCGTCGCCAGGTGGAACGTCGGCCACTGCGTGCAAGGGCCAAGTCAGCTCCTGACTGGGTCGACAGATCAGCACTGGCTGCCCCGACCGGCAGCCCCAGCCTGTGGACCGTGGACCAAGTGTGGGCCTTCATACACTCCATGCCAGGTGCAGTACCCCGGGCATTGCGGACCTAAACCTAATGCGAACATTAATGCTAATGCTAGCCCTAATCCTAATGCTAATACTAACCCTGATGCTAAAACCAGGAGCGCAGGAGAGATTTTTGAAGAGGGATGGATCAAACAGTGAGCAAATAGGTATCAACTCTTAGGCATATCCAGCCATGCTTGATGAGGTGTTTGGCATGACTTATTATACTAAACATTTTGACTGACACTGGCCGGCATACATATAATGTTATAGGGTTGTCTGGTATGGAATTGTTACCCAGGAATGGCCTATTAGACAGTAGCATAAACAACAGGTTTTTCTACAATTTGCTGCAACTTTAAATTGACTGAGCCCCAGTATACTGTAATGTTACACATTATGTGAGGGCAAATTCATGTATTTATAGCGTTATTCTAAAAGATATAATTTAACATTAAGTCAAACTTAGATGAATTTGTTTTCTTTGTTGCAGTAACATAAATTAGCCTATCAGAGAAATGGGAAATTTATGTAGACAGCTGCATCCAACAAAGGCCTGGTATAGGTTAAGCCATTATACAATTTACGTCTAATTGCATTTGTCGCTATTTGAAAAAACACTGTGACAGATTTTTGTTTTATCTAGGTAGCTTTTTTCTCTATTGCATACTGCTTTGTTCCATGTGATCAAAACTGCATTCGGCACAATTTAAGGCAGCTCAGTTCTCAATTTGTTCAGGACCCAAAACCCCCAACAGCATGTGCGAAGTCACAAATGTGGCAAGTACATATGTTTTTGAATAAAATGTTTTAGAAAGTGCCATCCGTGTTTGAGTTATTTATCCTCATCGGCAAATCAGTAGGTCACTGTGTAAATGAAAATTTTTAAAAGCCATGTATAAGCTAATAGGAATGTGTGCATTTTACTCTGGCTACCTACAAACAAGATAAAGGCAGACAATAAGAACATGTGTACACAGGCACGGGGATGGGGATGCATGTCTGTGTACAGGGATGTAGATGCATGTCTGTGTACAGGCAGGTGGATGCGTATGCGTGTATATGCACGTGGATGCATGTCTATGTACAGGCACGTGGATGCATGTCTGTGTACAGGCACATGGATGCGTATGCGTGTATATGCACAGGGATGCATGTCTGTGTATAGGCACATGGATGCATGTCTGTGTACATGCACATGGATGTGTATGTGTGAACAGGCATAGGGATGCATGTATATGTATAGGCACGGGGATGCATGTCTGTGTACAGGCATGGGGATACATGTGTGTGAGGGGAATTCAACCTGCAGCAAACACATGCTATGAGTAGTTTGTGAAGGTCAACACGGTTTGATGAGTTCAAAACATCACAATATCCAACCCTATTTAGGAATGCTACTTATCGAAATTTTATTTTTTTTCCCCTCAAAAGAGAGGGAAGATGTGTCCCTTGTCCCCCCACCATCTGCACCCCTGGCTAAAACTAAAGCTAACCTTAACTGTAACACTAATACTAATGCCGATGCTAACCCTAACCCTCTTATGACCTCTGGCTACCTCCTGCAGGTTGCCAAGACATCGCGGAGGAGTTCCGTTTGCAGGAGATCGATGGCCAGGCTCTGCTGCTCCTGACCGAGGACCACCTGATGGGGGCTATGAAGCTGAAGCTGGGACCAGCCCTGAAGATCCACGCCCGCATCAGTGACTTGAAGGGCCCCTAGTCCCACCCCTAGTCATCCAGAACACGGCCACACCCCCAAGCACAGGTGTCCCCTGAGTCCTGTGTCACATGACCCTGCCTTAAAAGCCTGCTCCTGAATGGAGAAGCACTGTCTGAAGTCTGCAATCTGCCATGTTTGCTGCTGCCTGGTTTATCAGATGTAAAAGTCCTAAAACCATCCCAGACTGCAAGCTACAAATTAATGAAGTAGTGACTCCAGTAAGTGAGACCGACCAAATTAATGAAGCAGTGACTCCAGGGAGTAAGACAGACCAAACAAATGAAGCAGTGACTCCGGTGAGTGAGACAGATCGAACTAATGAAGCAGTGATTCCAGTGAGTGATACAGACTTTCTGGCCACTAGGTCAGGTGCATCATCTCTATAGATACGTAGACTGAACAGCTTCACAGGGCTGCCTAATACAGCCATTTATTGCTCATGCTTCAAAAAATCTCCACCCTAAGTCAGCCATTCAAACAAGTTTTATATTTGTTGCATATCATCTTTTTGTTTTAAAATCAACTAAACTTTAAGCTAGGCAAAGGGTTGCAATAATGATAACTAATCACACTGTTTACTTAAAAAATAACTATTTAACTTGTATTTATACTTCTAATGGAAGCGGAGTTTATTTTTACAGCCTTAAGAGTGACGTAATTCATTGAGGAAGGTTCACCAGCCTATGGAGGAAATGACAGTGTGTTCAGTGGGAATCCCACATTTTAGCACAGGACCAAACAACCAAAGAAATTTCAAAAAATGGTTTAAAACTGTAGAATTGTTTCTATTACTTAAATTCTGAAATAAAGTATGTGGTACTTTGAAAGTTTCTCTGCACGCCTGGCTTGGCAACTGCGTGGGTGTGGTATTACAGTTTCGTTATTTGATTTGCTGTACAAGTTCCTCTACATCAGCCCGTCAGAAGCGGCCACTGGTCCGGGTGCGTGCCGCGCCTGAAAGTGGGACCGCGCATCTACCCTGCAACGTATTGGGCTAACAGTTCCACAAGAAGGTCCCAACAGACCAGTTACAAGTAAAAAATAGATAAGTAAATACATAAAATTAACAAAGGAAACGGCAGCTACTGAAACTCACACCAATGTCACGCCCTAGGCAAAATACGGAACATTTTCTTCCCCTTACGGTGTCACATTAACCAAAATTATTGACGAAAAAAACACCAGTTAACATGAACAGCAGGCCAACCATCGATAGGGGGCAGGAAAGATTCAGAAATGCCGCTAGGCGGTTTTCAAGCAACAAAACCCATAAAATAACACTCCATAAACACGGGAATTCACACCGCACACATCATGTAGGTCACATGTGTCGCTGGGGATACCCATCGGGGAGCGCGGCTTGCTGGACCAGTGCCAGTTGTGTAAATAATGCAAACAACTGTGTGTAAATAGTGTTTAGTATGTGGATTGTGTTGTATCGTAGTGTCATATACAGTGTTTAAAGATATGTGTTGTAAATAAAGTGTGCGTGCGCCCACCATGTGCTAGAGCAGTCGGGACGGCCTGCCCGGTTGGCAGCATATAGCAGCAGTGACCGCGGGTGTTTCGGGTTGCGTTCCTTTATTTTAAAGATTATAAATAATGGGCTCTCGCTTTAAGTAAAACCGTCTAGTTTTGTTCCTACCGCCGTGATGCTCGGGTCTGCTAACACTATGGTAAAGTTCCCCAGACGGTACCGGCCTATTGAAAATTATCCATAAAACTTGGCTTCAGGGTTCCGCAAATGGAGAAAGAACAGTCACTGAGTCATCCGGCTGGAGTGAAGGATTTACAGTTAATGAGAGTAGCGGGTAAAAAGTAAATCCCTCTGGCCTTTACTCCGAAACTCGCCATTGGCTGAAAGATTCCGTCTGTTTTTTTTCTTCCACAGCATCGAATATAAAAGCCTGCAAACTGGAAACTTAATTTCACTGCAAATAAGTGGGACTTCTATACGGATTTATTACACCAACCGCTGCGCGGTGCCACCACGCTTTCCCGTCACGTTTGCTTTTGATTTAAACAGGTGTTGGTGCATATATTACCATTCGTTATTACTTCGTCCTGCTCAGGACTCTCACCTCCTTAACGCGCATCCAAAGCTACCATTCCCCCATGGCTCGCGGCTGCATACGGTTCAGCGGCTTCATGGTCAGCTGCCTCGGCTGGGTCGGCATCATCATCGCCACCGCCACTGGTGACTGGGTATTCACCTGCAAGTACGACATGCACACCTGCCGGCGGATGGACGAGCTGCGCACCCGGGGGCTCTGGGTGGACTGTGTCATCTCCACGGCGCTGTACCACTGCGTCGCGCTAAACCAAATCCTCGCCCTGCCAGGTAGGGTAGAGCCGCCTGCCTACTGTAAACAAATAACAAATTATGTGAAATGCAGAGGTAGAGACAAAAAATGCACAATTTCCATCGGTTAAAATGACTAATCTGTATCTATAAAATCTTTTTGCATTCTATATAGTTTACAGTTGGAAACTTCCCATGACACGTATCCAGAATGGAATTAAATGACAAATGAATAAAACGGTAATAAATGTAGTACAGTTAAAAATACCGGCACGAAAAAACCTTCAATGTTTTCCTCCAGGCCTACATATACACATGGATGTAATACTACAATTAGTGTTTCCCATTGCTAATACCTGTTATTATTAACGTAATCATTTGGTGCGTTATTTCCAGTTGCTTATTAATGACTATTAATGGTCTTCGCTCTGATTGCCCAGCCTACGTGCAGGCATGTCGCACGCTGATGGTCGTCGCGTGCTTCGTCGGGCTGCCAGCCGTCGCCCTCGCACTGGCGGCGATGCCCTGCGTCACGCTGGGTGCCGAGCACGACGGGGCCAAGCGGCGGCGGGCGGTGTTGGGGGGGGTCCTCACCCTCACAATGGGTAGGTGCCACGAGCCACACGCGCTGGCAGAAAAGTTGAGCATAAACAGTTGTGTCCTGTTCCTTGCGTGCTGATTAAGGACAGATCCGCACACTGCCCGGCATGCCGAGGGCCTTCCTTCCTGTGGTGCCCTCTCAGCGAGGGTCGTGCAGCAGTCGTGTGACTAATCCCGGATTCGCCCTATATTTCCTAAATGCTGCAAAAGTTTTTTCGCTTCGGCTGCAGATTAAAATGATGAGATCATCGTGCTTTTGGCTTGATTTGACTCTTATATGGACTCAATTATAATTTGGTGATCACTGTTGATACACCACACCACACAACAATTAAATGTGTCCTCTGCATTTAACCCATATGTAACATAGCAGGGGATAGTTAATTAAGCACCCCAGGAGCACTACCTTGCTGGCCAGGGATTCGAACCAGCAATCTTTCACTTATAAATGCCCATCCCTAACCATTAGGCCACCACTGCCCCACCACTATGATTTATCGCCATAATATGTACGTCAGTAAATCTGATAAATATGAAGCTACTTTTAAAAATCTGTGTATAATTCATATAGTTATTTGAGACTTATGTATTGCAAACCTGTATATTTGAAAAGTACTTAAATAGGCAGTTTGTTTAGTCACCTTTTACAACATAAGGAGTAGCCTACTGAAGACGGTCACATATTAATGCCTGTTTCTCATCATGTGACTGGTTTTGCTTAATGCTGCCTGGACGCCCTGTGCTCCTCCTCCACAGCACTGTGTGGCATGGTGTCCACCGTGTGGTTCCCTGTGGGAGCGCACCAGGAACAGGAGATCATGTCCTTCGGCTTCTCCCTGTACACCGGCTGGGTGGGCTCCGGCCTCTGCCTGGTGGGCGGCACCATGGTCACCTGCTGCCATGGCGATCTCATCCGCCAGCCGGAGCAGCGCTTCTACTACTCCAAGCCGGCGGCCACCATCGCCGCTGGCCCCCCCTCGGGGAACCACGCCAAGAGTGTGCATGTCTGAGGGGGGCAGGAACATCCCCCCACCCCTACTAAGAGATTTCTCAATGGGAAAAAAATGGACAACAGAACAAGAACACAGGAGTGCCCCCTATATCTCATTTACAATATAGGAACATTAGACTCAGTGCAGTGCATGGCATGGGTCACAAGACCACATGGTCACGTTTACTAGTCAGCGAATGAGAGGCATCCCTGCTCAGCATTACAACCCCCCCCCTAATTTTCCACAGGTGCCTTGTTATTTATTTCACCACCCAGCTTTATGCTTCTGTCATTTACTGAGATGGAGACTTTCTCCTCCCGATCCAGTGACATCAGGAGGATTTTCCTGGGGGGGGGGGGGTGGTGACATTTTTTTATGAGTCATTGTATATAGTCATTACTGGTAACCGATACTCATTATGTTTTTTCTCTTTTGTCTTAATAAACATGACAGATTGTACTGTAGGAAAAGGGGCCTCTCTGAGAGTCTGCCACGCTAATGACAACTCCCCCTGCTGTTAAACCCATAACATTACTGGCCTCATGTCTAGACTGCTCCAACCACATATTCTGAAACATATTTGCAAAAACAACTTTAACATGTCAAGTTTCCTTTCCTCTGGAATTACCCTGAGAGGGGGCAACTCAAGGTCTTCAAATTGCTCTGTACAGAGACGGCTTGGATGATGTCACTTCCTGAGCTGTGCATCTGGCCGCAAGTGTGTTTCAGCCATCTGGGAAGGCATGGCCATTGGCTACCTACTGAGTATGTTTAGCTACTGGGGATTATGACAGGTGGGGCTGCCCATTGTTAAGATCACCTTAATCTCTTCATGCCATGAGAAATAAAATATTTACCAAGGCTGACACCTATTTATTTACAGCCATTTAAAGCTAACGAGTTATAATATTTACAGCAGATTAATTATGGATACATTCACCCAGACATTAGCATCGTATAACAAACTCACACCCACACATGGACATGTTGGACACATGCAGGTGGCTAAATTCTTAGTTTACCTACATTAGAAGTTTGCTTGACAGTTAGTGATGCTACACAGAATTACGACTAGCGTTTTATGCAGGGGCACAAATGTGAAACAGTTTAGGCAAAGTAGGACCAGCCTCACCTGTGTGTTTGGTATTCTGGACCAAAGCAGGTGCTTGTGATCACCTTGTGTTCGGATGATAGCACAGCTTTATAAGCTTAGTAAGTTTTGTACTGGTACGAGCATGAGATGTATTATATACACCAGGGTTCTTCAAATCTGGACTTCGATTCCAAATCCAGGCCTTGTTTTCAGTTCTACCGGGTAGTTAGTTTAATAATTACTGATTCTGATTGGTCAGAGGCTTCACACCTGACTGACAGGTAAACGAAGGCTGGAAAACCAGCAGTGCTCGGACCTCGAGGACCGTGATTTGAATAACCCTGATCTACACTCAGCACACTAATGCAGACGCAGAGAGAGGCAGACATTTGTGAGCATCAAAACGAGCCGTGACCAGGCCCAGGGGCTGTGGTCCAGCATCTGCTTTTATTAAGCTGATCCGTTTTGGTAAAGACCCACTTCCAGTGTCAGGAATCATCTGGTAAAGACACCCGGTGCGTCAGCATGTCGAGAAACCTCCAAACAACAACCGACAAAACTTACTGCAGCGTCATTCAAAATACAACACACAGACACACAGAGTTTCTGCTGGTGAGTAATGCACAGACAGTATAATACAAAATACACATTAAAGTGCCACTATCTGACACTAAGAAAGGTGTGAAATTTGAAGAAAAGAAAATCATATTATACATTTGTGACAAATTTCAAATTTTTGCCCCAGAAATATGTTCACAAAACCCTACCATGGGTTTGACCAAATAAGGAAGAAATGTGGTTTATTATTATTGCTATTTAATTATATGTGATGCACAGCAGTAAAATGATGACATCAGACTCTCCATTACGGAAACAGGCAAAGTGAAGAAGGAATACAGGGTCAAGCCTCGAACTTACAGCACAGAATCCCAGACTGCCGGATGTCACAGGCACACGGGTGCGAGGCTTTCTGAGGAAGCCAGCCTGTAATTTCAATGAGACATGATCAGCTGACAGCTGACATTCATCAGGGGCCGTGCTGGGTTGCTGACTCATGAAAGCCATGAAATGAGTATCCTCCTCATTCGGAGAATTACTGGGATTTTACTCATGCTTATTTCAGTGTAAGACCTGGGGGCCTTGGAGTGATTTCCTTTCGGGGGGGGAATGCCCCATCCTGGTAGTAGACTGACGTATCTATGATACGAGGGGATAAACCAACTAACCGAGCTGCGAGCTGAGCGATGAGCAGTAAGAGTTGTAGTAACAATCTGAAGAGACCCAGCTTGTAGCATGCATGAACACAGCAATCAGCAATAAGCATGCACATGAGTGTCAGGCTGGGGGGCGTGTGCTTCTCCATATGGTTATGGGGGTAAGATCCATACACATATGTTTATGGGGGTAAGGTCCATCCTGACTTCATAGCACACAGACAGGCAGGCAGGGTGCAGATTGATGGTTTCAGAACCCATGAAATAAATATACTATTGAAATATCTATTATAAATATCTTAAAAAGATATTCATTTTAATGAAAACATTACTTTTGAATTTTGTCACCGGCAGCAGATGGGAGCTAAATCAAGACTGACCTTGTAATTAAATCATCATCACCATGGATGGACCACATTCATCACTTACAAACAGCACTCTGTGGTACCTGATCACATGACTGTGGGATGGGGGGGGGACAGGAAGGGGTAGGATTTTCTGACACCCCGCTGAGTCATGCGACACATCAGCAAATGCACACAGGGGGGACAGACATCAGTGCTGGCGAACAAGGGGAAACACCCCACTGGAAACCCAATGCGCTACCAGTATAGGCCACATTACCCACCGCAGCACTTACTGGTTTGGCACCATACCAGTAAAGCCACTGGGGACTATTGCGGCGACAGGTGTAAAATCATACTAGTTTTCGTGAAGATTTCAACTAGGGTGTCAGTAGGAAGAGTACAGGAAAACTCATCAACTTGGTTAAAGTAGGCATTCCCCGGTACGTGCTCCTGCCCTCGGCTGCTCGCCGGCGCCCCCTTCTGGCAAGCAGGACCCTGCCCCCATCCCCAGAGAAACGCCTAGGTCCGCCCATCTCCCTCGTCCCACTGCGGCGGGCCTGCCTGGTACTGCTGCTGGTACCCGCTCTCCTGCTGCGCCCCCCAGCCCTGATATGGTTCATCGTTGTCCTGCGGGTAGGGGGTGCCGCCGGCTGCATCCTCTGTGCCAAAGCTGTCATCCACACCGCCGTCGTAGCGCTGGTACGAGCTGGCACTCGCCTCCTCTTCGCGGGCATGCAGCTCCAGGTTGCTGTTCCACATGCCATAGCTGAAGTAGATCACCAACCCTGGGGAGCGCAAAGACACAGACATGAGGGGGGCACGGTCAGTGACAATGTCGTTGGGGGCTTAACCTGAGGAGAACCTGAGGGACTATAATTCATGCGGAGGGGCTGGCCTTATCATTAGCCAACTATATGCTGTGAATCAGTGAGTGACAGGTGGGGGTACTCCGGCAACCAAATGGCTTTCAGCTAGGGCCGGAGGCCCTGCCCCTGTATACGCCCCCAGACAGAGGAATATAGTGAGGAGGAGAAGGGGAGCTTCATGTCCGGGGCCTGCCCTTTACCCTGCCCATTCCCCAACCCCCTGCCTTACCCAGCAAACACCAGACGACGAAGCGGATCCAGGTGATGCGAGACAGCTTGAGCATGAGGTAGACGTTGACGATGATGGCGCAGGCCGGCACCAGGGGCACGCAGGGTGCCATGTAGGGCAGCTTGCGGGGATTCTCTGGCTGTCGCATGATGACCAACAGGAGGCTGCCGGCCACAGGCACCATCAGCAGCACGGAGAGCACCCCCCACCCGCCACCTTCGCGTTCAGCACCAAAGAACAGGAAGGCCCACACGAAGAGCAGCAGCACACTCTTAGTAACAATGCGGCCTGTGGCGGGTGTGGGCCTGGCAGTGCGGCCAGGCAGGCCCAGCCGAGCCCGCAGGATGTGGTACCGTGGGCCTAGAAGGCGCCGCAGCAGTGCAGTGCATATGTTGTCTGGGCCTTCATCATACAGCATCTCACCATCGCCCCCCGATGGCAGGTTCTTGGCGCCACAGGGATTGTCACCCATGCCATCGTACTCGTCTTGTGTGGTGGCGCCCTGGTATGGCGATCCCTGCTGGAATGCTGGCCCATCACCCATCTTGCCGTCAGCCTCATCTTCGCCACTACCCTCTTCCTCAAGGGGGCACTCGGTGACAGTGGTGGCATCAGCCTCAGGCTGGTACCGCAGCAGCAGCACGCACACAGAGACCAGCGTGTAGGCCAGCAGCGTGCCGATGGACATCATCTCAATCAGGTCACGCAGGCTCACCAGCAATGCCAGTAGGGCTGCCAGTGAGCCTGAGGCCACGCACGCCACCACCGGTGTCTCCGTGAACGGACTTACGTGTGCCAGGAACCTGCAGGTACACATTAGCCATTAGCCTTTCGGCATTAACCAATTATCCATTAGCTGTTAGCCACGTGATCGCATTGCGAGGGGATCTCACCTGAAGAGCAGGCCATCGCCAGCCATAGCGTAGATGACCCGCGGCATGGGGAAGAGCGACCCCAGCAGGCTGACGGTCAGCCCAGCCACAGCGCCCACCGCCACCACAAACTTGGCAAAGCCGAATCCATGCACCACGAACATCTCCATGAGTGGCGCATCGCCGTCGATTTTGTTGTAGGGTACCAGCAAGGTCAGGATGACACTCACCTGCCAAGGGTTGGGGTCAAAGGTCATCAACCTGTTAGCATTAACATGACAAGGCTAGCTGGATGGTGCCCTCGGTCATCTGGGTGACATGGAATGCTGAATACAGGGGTAATATTGGGCTTTCTAAGGTGGGGACATCAGAGGGGCCATAATCCATACAGAGGGGCTGACCTTGTTATTAGCCAATGATATATTTTGAATCAATGATTTATAGAAGGTAGGCCACTCCTGGGACCAATCAGCTTTCAGTGCTCCTGCTGCCCAGCCCCTGGCTGGGTACTCACTGAGACATAGGCGGTGAGGCAGGTGACCAGTGAGGCGGTGATGGCATAGGGTATCGATGTGTTGGGACTTTTGGCCTCCTCGCCGGTGGTGGCGATGATGTCAAAGCCGATGAAGGCATAGAAGCAGGTGGCAGCTCCCTGCATGACCTGCAGGGTAGCGAGAAAGAGTGTGAGGGGCAGCCACTCCAGAAGCCAAGGCCTTTCTGCAGCATGGAGGGGTCCTTACCCCTGTCCACCCATGGGGTAGAAAACGCCCATCACCCCAGTTAGAGGGGTTGACGAAGAAGAGTCCTGCAATCATGATGAAGACCCACACCACTAGGTTCACCACGTTCAGGATGTTGTTGAGGCCCACCGAGTTCTTCACGCCCAATGCCACGATCACCGTGACCAGGGCAGCAATGAAGAGGGCCAGGACATCTGGGTATGACTGCTCACCCTTTCCTGCTCGTCGGGGGTGGGGATCAAGAGAGACATGAACAGGCTTGCAGACAGGAGCAAGTACAGCACTATATCACTCAGACTTGCGAGGAGTGCCCTCTTGTGGACAGGCAAAACCAGATATCATTAAAGAAGTAGATGCATGGTTTCTGTGTATTTCAATGTTTCCCAAGCAAACAGTATGGTGGAATTTTGGGGGGTGCTTATCTGAACTGCTGGAATTAGCATCAGTAACTCACACACCAGAATGTCACTGAGAGGTATTAAATATTCACCGCCGACAGGAGCCAACATCAGAGCTTGGATTTCAGCAACTGCACGGCTCAATTGTGGCCACATTGCTGAGGATGGCTGCTAGCTGAGTAGCCATGGTGACGACCAGGGCAAAAACAGCCAGTGAGAAACATGGGCTGCGAGCATGAGACAAGCCAGATCAGGACACGGACGGGCCATGGGGCGTGACGCTCGCTCTGCGGGTTTTGGTGCAACTCGTCAGAGGTTCTCACAGACCAAACTTTGGTGGGTCACCCAGCTTTCTGTCATTAACCCAAGAGCTCTTTCACTCTTTCCCCATGTTGCCCATATTCCCCACACCATAGTTGTCCCCAGGGGTCATGTGACCAGACAGGGCAGCACTGTTGCTCACCCAGGCCATGGAGTGTGCCCAGATGGTCGATCATGAAGCGGCTGATGGAGTGATTGGCCAGTGAGTCGAACATGCTGCTGAGGGCGCTGGCACCGGCCGCCGTGCCAATCAGGTACTCCAGTACCAGGTTCCAGCCGATGAAGAAGGCCACGAACTCGCCCACCGTGACATAGCTGTAGGTGTAGGCGGAGCCTGTTGTCTTGGGCACGCGCACGCCAAACTCGGCGTAGCACACTCCTGCAGGGGAGGGGGGGGTCATGTGGCAAACAGACACGAGACAGAAGCACGCGCCTCCAACCTGGACCAGGAGAGATCCACAGGCCTCTATAGCTGAGCAAGCACAGGACACAGAGGGGCTTGAACCCGGCATAGGGCTGGGCTGGAAGGCTCGTTCTGAAGCTACTGGAAATCTCTGGACCTTACGGGCCAGAAAACCATGTCTAAAGCTTGGATTTGACCTCAGTTTATAGACTGCCACCTACAAGCAAAACACATTTCACATCATCGTGAACTGCCCGCTATCCCCGGCCCCCATTCAGAAAACTCCGGGTCTCACCGGACAGGATGGATGCCATGGCGGCAATACAGAAGGACAGGATGACCCCGGCCCCCGCCATCTCCTTGGCGACCAGCCCAGCAACCACATACATGCCGGTGCCCACGCAGCTGCCCACGCCAAGCGACACCAGGTCCACGGTGGTGAGCACACGTGCCAGCTGCGTGCCGTGCGTGTCGGCACCGCTGCCGTCCAGCATGGTGTCCACAGGCTTGGTCCGCAGGACCCGTGACTGCAGCCGGTACAGCACATCGCCCCACTCCACCCGCCCAGGGTGCAGCCGGGCAAAGATGGAGTTCATGGTGGGATGGTAGGGGAGGGCCTCTAGGTGTCACAGAGGCCGGGAAGCAGGTTGGACAGGTCACGTGAAGTCAGCTGCGAGTCTCGATGCTGGGCACCAGAATGGAGAATGTCTCTTCCCTGGGAGAGAATACCTGCCCCTCCCTCACCCTTCACAAGGGATCCATGGACACACCTGCCCCCCCAATACTGGGATGGACCCTGTGGACACATGTGAAGATTTGAATCAGAATCACCCACCCAAAGCTGGCGATGGGACAAACGCCCGAAATTCTTAGAAAACTCAAGCTCACTTTAGCGTCTGATTCGGCCATCGCTGACGCGGTCATGAGACAGAGAAGACAAGGGACGCCCCATTAAAACGAAGGCAAAAAGGTGCTATATCGGGCTGGCCAAATTTATAATGTATCTCCAGTGATGACATGTCCCTTGGGTTGCTATGGTGATATGATGTCAAGCAGACTGGTTAGACACTCAGACATGCCTGATTGGGCATGATGAATGGGCGTCCGTTCCAGGGTTGAACAGACGCCCTCATGTGGGAAAATGCGGGAAATACAGCTCACAGATACCCACCTAGGCCTCAGCTCGGGACGGCATCGCTCCGTCTGGGTTACGGTTTATTAACAAAAACCCGACAGACTGAAATATGCCTTCAAAGAAGTTTGTATAACAGGAGACCCGCGTTTCCTCCCAGTGTGTTTTACACCATGTTTTAGACCGAAAATAACTAATCGGATATGCTAAAACAGCCGCACACCACCCTAGCCCTGCGCTCCCTAACACACCATAATGCCAATTACCCAACTCAAAATACTAAGAAGTTTTTCCCCAAACTTTAATATTTTATAGGCCTAAAATATGTTAGACAATTTCACCCTCGTGTTACGTGACAGAATAATCTACATGCTGCGTTACGTAGGCCTAAACGTTAGACAGTTAAAGAATATTTCGGGCTTTTTTCAGACTCTTTTGATAGGACGGAAGGAATGAACCCCTTGTGGGCTTTAGCATTTAAAGAACTTCAGTACGACCCGAAGCCTGGAAAACCTTCAGCACCGCGGCCAGCGCCTCCCGTGAAATCGGACCACAGACCGGAACCAATTAAACTTTTAGAGGGTAGTTTGCTATTATGAGCAGAAAATTAAACCGGTCTTCGGTTCGGAGAAACCGAATGCACATACAAACCTGGATTTTTCACACTTAGCAGGTTCACCTTTTACTTCTCGGAATTGGTGTTAACTTTTTTACATTCGCTGATTTTAGCTCCTAACAGTGAAAATATTTTTTCCTCGTCTTCCATTTATTTAAAAACATTACTTACATTTTTGTGAGTATATTTCTTCCCTTTTTTGAGTTGATCTGTTATGGGTAAACTGCTTATAATTCAATAAAAAAACGACAAGCACGTATGTACTACATTGGAAAAAATATATATAATGCATGTACACACCTCCGCAAGTTAGCTCCGCGCCGAGGTATCACCTTCACCGCGCCTCCGGGGCAGCTCTGGCAGGTGGCTGTATACGGCGTTTGCTGCATTTGACTCAGCAGCCTTAAGACGCCCCCAGACTCGCCATCGTTAAAAAGCCTCCTGACAGACAGAGTTGAGGAAGGAAAAAAAGAAATCAATCACGTTTTCCCTGATTTGTAAAAGTCTGGCTGACACCATCCGAGCCGGACAAGTGCGGTGCGGAGGGGGTGCGGGCTCGTGGCGGGGGCAGGCGGCGCGTGCATAATTCAGGGGCCGTACCACGTGACTCGGGACACCTTTATTATTTAGTAGAGTTGATGCTCTGATGACAGCTTCTACTGTTAACACGATCCCCTTTCCGGGAGGTAGGCACGCAGGGACGGCATGGAACAACCTCATCGGGGAGAGAGATAAGCTGTTTAAAGTCTTATATAGAGCTTACTTCGGAACCAAAAGTCAAGGGAATGTCAAAAAATTCTAAATAACCTAAGAAACGCTGCAATCTGGTTATGCCGAGCACCACGCAGCACCCCCAACGAAGTGCATAAACAGTTTATGGTACGGTTTGACTATAAAGACTAGCAGGTTAAAAGGAAAACCTGAATATTCCTTCTGAGATCCTAAACTCTAACATTCAATATTGAAAAAAAGTTTATCTTCTTTTCCCAAAATAGAAGAAAGATTTCCTGGTCAAAAACCAGGCACACACACACACACACACACACACACGCAAAAACATCCCTGACATAGGGAATCTCTGGAAAAGGAAGCGTATATCAACGACCTTCGCTCCCATCACAGCTGTAGGCCTTGATGTGCCATCACGTAAAAAACACCAACACACACAAATACACACACCCCTCCCACTCCATTTGGTCACATGTGGTCAGGGTCACCACATAGGGGCAGCCTATCAACTGTCAGTGTGGAGAGCGGCGAGATGCGGCCCCAGTGACGGTCTGCAGAGCAGCCATTTTCATCACGGTGGGCGAAGCGGCCAGAGTCCATGCAGATGGATCAGCGGGGTGGGAAACCCTACCTGCCGGGTCTATGAGGAGTGTAAGGGGATCCGGGAGGAGCCGGACTTAGTGTCAGCACTGCCAGCCACTGCAAAAATAACCCACGGGGAGATCCGCCAATAGGAAGAGGCCCCCGATCTGTAAATGATGGCACTGCAAGAGGAGGGGGGCCAATGAAGCAGGACTGGGAGGGGGGGGCACTCATAGACATACCGTCGGAAAGCAGAACAGTGACAGGCCTGCATCCATGCAGAGCAGCCCAGAACCCGGTTCCTAGGCACCCCCCAGGGACATACTGACCCTGCAAGGATAGGCTGGACTGGCCACAGTCTCTGTAGGAAGGAGGTATTCAAAACTGTGGTGTGTGGCACCCTGGTGGGGTTCGTCAGGGGGTGCAGCTGAGGGGAGATAAAAAAAACAAAGATCTGTGTGAGGGGTTTGAGGTAGGGGCAGACATATTTCAAAATTATGATCTTTAGAAATATTGTTTTTCAGGCTCTGATAAGCTGTGTGTTGGAAAACAGGCAGGAATATATCTGCTGTAGGAGGCCTGTCAAAAAGAGTTTGAATAGCACTGCTGTAGAAATCGACGTTTCCTCATAATCAAAAAATGTAACTGGATAATTCACTGTTCTGCATCATGGTTAGAATTCCAAGGAGTGCAGTTCCCAGAGGGATTCTCCGGATCAGAGGCTGGCCAGGCCTCTGGGCCGACCTTCCCCTTCTCATCAGCAGGAAGCCAAAAACAACAGAGAAATTGAGCTGAGCCCAGGTGAGGCTCTGTGGAGGTCAGGCAGGAAGGCAGGGGCTCCATAAAGAGCTGCCCAGTGCCCCCAGGGGCGGCGCTCCAGCCCCGATTGTTGGGGCTTTCAGAGCCTGCACATGCACGCAAACCGCATTCTAAACAGAGACGCTGCCAAAACCTCCAAAGTCTCACTGCGGCCTGTTTGCACAAGTCACAGAGCGGAAGGGGGGATCAGCAGGCCAGAGCACATGCTACAAAACCATCAGAAAAGCTGACTGCCGGCCAACAACTGTAATCAGCCAGCTCACTGCCCCCCCGGCCACTGCCCCAATACCAAATGTTTCTCCGGGTACCTCTGTGACCCGAAAATGGTTGTGGTTTGTCCCAGCATTCCGTCAAGGCCCGACCCCCCGTTTCCCAGCATGCACCTTGCAGGATCCGCTCCAGGTGCCTACCATCCTGACAGGAGACGGCGGTTTCCTGGAAGCCGATCAGTGACAGACAATGGGTTGACAGACGGGGTCTTGTTTTCACGGAGATGGAGGTCATCGGGATGCTGTCATAAGGGTGGGGTCATGTATCAGACCATGATTGTGGTGCTCCCCCCAAAACATCACTCGCACCTGCCTGGTTATTTGGGCCAGTGCTGCCCATCCTGGTCCAGGCCAGGATCTGGTTCCGAAGACATAAAATCGAACCGGACCTCCAGCTGGGTGGACACTGATGGTCATGTGTCAGTAGCAGTCAGTAACGGCCAGTAGGGGTCAGTGACAGTTCATAACTATCAGCAGGGTTTGGTAATGATCAGTAGCAGGGGTGTCGTCAGACCTATTTTAGCCCCCTTAAATAATTTATTGGCTTAAGTCAGGAATAGTTTGCCATCAGCTTCCCACCCTCCCAGAAAAGACTCAGCCCCCCCTATCCATTCATCCCTAACTACGCCCCTGATCAGTAGGGGTCAGTAATGGTCAGTAGGGATCAGTAAGGTTCTGCCAGCTGTCAGAACTGTTCAGGAACAGCTACATTCTCCCCTTCAGCCTGTGATGTTTGAGGAGGAGCCGCCCCAGCACCTCCTGCAGGTCAGCCGGGGGGTAGAAACACCTAAATAAAAATAAGCAATGAGACACCTGATGTTCTTCGGGGAGCAGGGACACCTCAGTGGTCGCGGGAGGGTATCGAGGGTCATTGCGTCACGGGGCGTAACAGGAACACAGAGCCCTGCGGTCAGCTGATTGGCCGCAGTGTGACCCCCAGGGTCACGAGGACAAACCCCCCAGAGCCAATTAAAGAGGAGATAGCTGCAGGAGAGAATCATCGCTTTTGGGAACATGTTGACTGTTTGATCCCAGACAGCCCATTTCCTGTCACCCACCCCCACTTCATGACACCTCCCTGACCCGGCACGTACATGCAGTTAGAAGTAGTCTACAGCCCTAAGTCTGTTCTCTAAATTTGTCTGTCATTCACTTTGTTTTTTTGTGTAAACCAAAGGAACCCAGCATTCCGAGCCAGCATGACCCCCCCCCTACTGGAAAACAAGCCAAAAAACTTTGCAGTGCAGCTGTGAGAAATGAGATACTACACCTGCAATCCAGACTCTGCTCTGCTAAAACACAGAAACCCGAAAAGGAGCAGGCAGTCAAACAAAGCAGCCAGACTCAGGGGGTGAACTGAATGAGACCCAAGCATAAGGGGTCCAGACCCCACCTCCCCCCGGTCACTCCTGATCTACACTTCACACATGTTTAGGTTACTTACCATCATCACAGAAACACTGAGCAGCGCCCTGACCTCCCCCCGCGCAGAGCCCCAGACGAGCAGCCCGGCGCCCTGACCTCCCCCCACGCAGAGCCCCAGACGAGCAGCCCGGCGCCCTGACCTCCCCCCGCGCAGAGCCCCAGACGAGCAGCCCGGCGCCCTGTCCTGACATTGCTGCTGATTGGTCGAGGGTGAGCATGTCATGCCACTTTAATAAAATGGAAATAGAAAATTGCCCAGGTCAACAGTGACATTTCACCCCCTCCGGTCACGATCTGGGGGGGGAGGGGGGTTGAAAGTGAGGGGGAACAGTGTGCTGGTGGGAATATGTGACCCCATTTTCATTAGGATACTCTGCAATCTAGCTACTCTAGCCACTACTCCCCCTGCTGTCAAACCTAGCACAATACAGCCCTCAAGCCATGAGCAACCGGGCCACGTCTGTGAGGTGCAATGAAGGATAAAGCTTTGGGAGAACTTCCCAGCATTGGCTGCAGAGGCAGCGGATTCATGTGGGCCCCCACGCCCCCCAGCACCTGCCAGCGGATTGAGCAGCAAAAAAACAATCAAGAGAACAAATAGAGAAAAACAAGGTAACAGAGTGCATGCTGAAAACAGGGGACCTGCAAGCAGCAGCCACAGAATGCAGGGCTGCCCCCCATCAGCCGGTGGTGATGTGCCCCTAGGCCTCTGGGGAGGGACACCATGGCCCCTTTGACCTACAACCACACAGCAGCTCATGTTCAGCCACAGAGTCTCATTTGGTATTTGAACTAACAAATCGGGATACTGTAGTTTACAGTCTAGGGTTAGGTGGTAACTTCATGGGATGGAGGGGAGTAGAGAGAAACAATGGCCAACCATAATGAGAGTTTGAGGTGGTGCTATTGAATAGACACAACAACAAATGGACGTATAGCAAATCCAGCACATTAGTGACAGACATCAGAAGTGATCCAGAGGAAACCATCAAACAAAACACAGGCTAAATAAGTGTAATCCCCAAACTAACTTATTGAGTAGGAAACAAAAACGAGACAATTGTGC
>JAODJW010000081.1:24931315-24948926 GCA_026777045.1 Hyperopisus bebe
GAATGTAGGTGGCAAGACTGACATCTTAAAGGCAAAATTAAAAGGCAAGGAATGCAATTTAAAACTGAAAACCTCAGTGATCAGGCAGGATGCCAAATTGGACTGGGGGGACAAGTTGCAAGAAGTCCAGCATGTTTTTTGGGTTGGGGGGGGACAAAACGAAAAACCAGAACAGAAACTTGAGGTTGTTTGAAGGCCATAGCTTTGGTGAGAATTAGAGCCAAAATGAAGGAGTTGTGGTATAAGGTCTCAGCCTGAACATCCAGTCTCTTCTCTTCCTATTTGCTGGTCATGGATTTGATGGCAACCGCACACTCCTCCCCCATGGCAGAGAGCACAGAGACCTAGTAGAACGAGAGACAGAAGAGGTCAACATCACACATCCTGTACAAAGTGATATACACACTTGTGCCCTGTAATTGCTGATTAAGAGGCCACAACTCCACACTTCACCTGTTAACCAGCTTATCAGCAGAGACCAGCTTTAGGTGCCAATGGAAGGACACAAAACAGCTTTAAAAGGCAAGGACCTAAACGTCAGCAGTGACAAACAGGTCAATGCATCAGAATGTTTAGTTGCATAAACAGGCAGACCAAGCCACGAATCAGGAGGATTAACAAGCCAACGTTCAACAAGTCATAATGCAGGTTATGACTCCACCTCTAGAATAATTCACAAGGGTGCTTAAATATGGCACCCGCTTACACTCCAACACAATGCTAGCAGTACGCCATCACTATAAACATGTCACACGAGTTCAGCCAGAAAGAATCAAATCACAGTATTTACCATCTAACTAGACATTGGTGCTGACAGTCATGACAAAGCAATTAAGGTGGGTTCGAGGCCCAGCCGCTTCCACTGCTGGCGTGACGCACAGATGTCGGGTTTTGATGCACGGCGAAGCATGACCAAATCCACTTACCAGTATCTCCTCTCCAGCTTCATACTTGCCCTCAATCTCCTTGCCCAGGTCACCCTCGGGAATCCGCAGGTCCTCACGAACGTCACCGTTGTCCATCAGCAGGGAGAGGAACCCGTCGGTGATGCCAATCAGCTAATGAGGGGAATGCACCAACCATTACAGCCCCACTACAATCCTCAGCCAAATTCACTGGACACAATCTGTAGATACATGCAAAAAGTACAAAAGGCCTAATGGCACTGATGAGGGTCACCACCCGGAAAGTTTGTACCAATGCACTAATCCATCAACGCCCAGTCCATACGCTTCCAGACTGATTCCTCAATGGACTGAACCAAAGCATAAATGCCACGGCACCACAAACCTAAGCCTCTACACTGAAGCTGGAAGCAGCCGTAATACAGCATTCTGAGCGCTAATCAAACCATTTGGCCACAAGAACTATTTTAGAGTCCAGTTACACGAGTCAATGTATCAATCAGCAAAGGCATAACTAAACATCTATTACGAATTCAAGACATAGCACCGACAACCAAATATCACTAACTGACCAGCTTGTCAACCAGGTCTTTCAACCAATAACCTAAACCTGTAAACTGATTCTAACCGGTTGAAATGAAGACCATTTCACTGCAACAGGAGCCCCGACTATTCACCAGTTGACAAGGGCACCTGGAACTTCTACTCTAAACGGTCCGTCTGACCTTGTTTCCCCCAAAGTTTAGAAACGATGAAGCAAATCAACAATAAAGCAGCTTTGAGATGGCCAGTTGTGATGGACTATACTAATAACCACTTTATTGGCCAGTCAGTTTAAGCACAAAGGGACCCTAGATTTATGACCTGAATATCAACTCCATGTTCCCATAACCCTTTACTCATGCAGTTATTGGCCAAAGGGAAACACCACTTACCAACACAATCAATTAACTCCCATCCTTATCAGCTCAAAGTTATGACTGGTTTTAAAGCCAAAATGAATGGGCTCAAATCAGCTGATGAAGTGGGCCATTCCTGTCATGTTTTAAACAAGATTCAGCAAAGAAAGGTTCATTCCCCATACAGCATGATATGCACCTTCCAAGGCGCGGCAGCTTTAATTTCAAGCCACCTCACTGAGAGCTGAAGCAGAGGCACACAGTTGAAAGGGTATTAACTTTCAATTAGATGCAGCATCCTAAAGACTGTCCTCCAAACTGGCACAGGACAGAGAACAGCCCTGGCCTGCAGGGGCAGCGTTCATGGTGTAAGCCTGATTTATGCACCAAAGCTTTCATAAGAACACCAGCCTTCATTACAACCAATTATCCACCGGCAAACATCTACCAACTTCCCAAATACCTACAGGACAGGTCCAATAAGGCCAGAAATCTGCACAGCACCTAATGGTTATGGCAGCAGGACCTCGAAACAAGTCGGTTAAATCACCTGGAAGTCGTTTCTCTTGATGTTGGGGACATCCATGTTGTGGGTAGAGGGGCAGATATCTTCATACTTCTTACCAGTGAAGATATCAATCCCGACCATGTGAACCTGCAGGATCAATCACAGGACAGTCACAGAAAGTCACATTATCAAAGCGCTAGACTTACCAAGCATTAAACAGCAAAGCCATCATAAAATGCCCCACCCGTCGGTACCTTAGCGTGCCCGTGCTTGCCGGTCTTGGAGGTGGACATCTCCACGATTTTGCAGGGGCGGCCCTTCAGGACCACATAGCCGTTCTTACGCAGCGCGCTGCACTGCATGGGAAAGGTGGCAGAGGCCCCTGCATCGCCGCTGGTGAAATCGATATCTGGGTCTGCCATGGTGGCGGGGGTCGAATGTAGAGGGAGCTGCGGGGTAAGACGGAGAGGACGGTAAAGCAACAACCTCCGTGGACTTTTATGCACGGCGAAGCAAAGGCGCAGTGCGGCGACTTGTTTAAGTCCGCGAGTTCAACGAAAGCAGCCGCGATCCACCGTCATAGCGAAATAAAGTCGCCAGCGCTCAATGAAGAGGGGACCACGGCGCTGCTGGGAAAACAGCAGCACGCTTTCAGACCCCAGACGGCACCTCCGTTACGTCAGCGAAACAGACCACGTTTCAAATGCGACATGGGAACCCCAGGCCTGCCCGGCCAGGCGGGAAATTATTTTAGATGCGATGGCCTTTCATATAGTTTTATACCAGTGAACCGTATCGATAGCCACTGGCGGAGGCAGCGCGCCACGGCCGCCCCACGCCCTGTCCACGTGTCCCCGTCCGGCCTACGGTGTCATCGGGAAGCGGAAGCTGGAGCCTGCCACTCCGGCCGCCGCCGCTATCCTACAGCCTCACGGTGCCCCGGAGCTACGACGCCACGCGAACCGCCGACATTTTCAATTACCCGCGAAAGGGGGCCGACGTGCGCAGACAGGCCGGCCTCCGGCATTGTTAACACGGCTACACAGCTTGGTTACACTGCCGCCCTGAACAATGAATCTTAGCTCGGCAGCTAACAATGAAAGAACCAAGTAGGCCGGAGAGCAGCGACATCCTTCAGACCACATCACCTGAAACCGTCGGAGACTGTCAACCGCAAGCTGGGGCGCCTCCAGTCTAATGGCTATCCACGATAAATAAAGTGCTAGGCCCCCCAAACGCCTACCCGCGGCCGAAGCTCCAACAGACAGTATCCTGGCGGAAAATCAACCTGGGCCGCGGAGTTATCCTACTAACTATTCGGGATGGATAACGTGTCCCGTAACGGCCCTCTTACTGCGCTTCGGATCCGCTTTTAGTCTCCGTATTCTCCACCCCACCCCCATCACCCACACGAGCCTGATAACGTAACCGGGCTCTCCCAAATAGCCCCCGACTAAATAGACCGGACAAACTGCGCCGACTGGAGCCCAACGTGCAGCGGAACCGAACTTTGAGTCGGCGGGAAGTTTTAAAGGAGCAGTTTTGTGTGTAAAATGAGTGAAGTCCACCGCCAGACGGCTTCTGTTGCGAGCCACGGGCGAGCGTCCACTGCGAACGCGCGGCCAAGGCCTCGCGCCCGTCTCGCGCATAGCGTGTAGCGGGACGCTACTAGAAACGCAAATCCGCACCCCGACGCACAGCCTCTTACCGGTCGTAGCCTGAATTCCGGCTTCGTCAAGACACGCGTTAACGCGACGCCACAGCACGAGTTCGAAGCAAGTAATATTCTGCAAAAACTTATTTATTTTTTTGCGGTGCGGAGAGAAGCACGCGCCATGCGACTCTTACCTTCCAACAAAAAAAGAACGCGACTGCGCAGGCGCGCCCAATTTTACTGCGGCACCCTCGCAAGGGGCGGAGTTC
Organism: Hyperopisus bebe; assembly: GCA_026777045.1. NCBI lineage: Eukaryota > Metazoa > Chordata > Actinopteri > Osteoglossiformes > Mormyridae > Hyperopisus > Hyperopisus bebe. Next base: position 24,935,551 of record JAODJW010000081.1, read on the forward strand.
CAGAAGCATTTCCCAGATGCCCCACGGTTTCCGGTTTCACTGGCGCTCTGACTGCACTCACATGGCCGGCATTGCGTCAGTACGGAAAATGATGTCTGCATAGGCTATAAAATATAAGACATTGCCAAGTTAACAGTTTACTTAGTTTTAAAGAGCTGAACTGCATGTATATTGATCAGATAAGATCATGTGAGACACGGATTAAATCTAGAGAAAATGATGTTCATCCTGATTTAACAGTGTATATTCTTTTTAGGAGACAATATTTGTAATTAATTTAAAAAAAGTGAAATCCCGCCCCTGCTCTGTGCTGGTCAACCTTTTAGTTGAATACATTCAACCACCTAAAACTTGAACTTGTTTGTATTTTTATAGGACGGTATAAAGCATACCAATAATCCACTTCAGATAGTGGCCTTTTCACACAGTCACAGGAGGAATGCAGTGACCCAGTTGTCTTCTGATCAGCACTGGCCTCATGTAACCTATATTTTCAATATCAAATGCATGAATTGAGAGGTTGTTTAGGGTCAAGTGGAAACTTGCACCACTATTGATAAAAGCAGAGCTACAGCAGAATGCAGTACAGTTAAAATGTGGAAGTTGTTTGCCAGACCAGGTTGCCGTTCACAAGGCTTACAGTATATGTCTGAGAGGTGCTGCCACTTGCTGGCCATCCATTTCAGTAACTGAAAGAATATCTGTTCTGGCATGTGAACTGGGAAAATCTGAGGGGCTTTTGTGCGTGAGGTTTATCAGCACTGGGGTTAGGGATCACATGACCAAAGGCTTGTATGGATATCATGATCAACTGCATATCAGGCCTGTACATGGGCTCTTTATTGAGGCTAGCAAATGAGTCGCGAAAAAACACTCCTCTGTGAGCAGGCGCCATGAATGGCAGAGGGTTTCTTAATGGCAAAAAAAGACAATCTAAAAGAGTCATCTCACATCGTCCTCTCATACCCAAAAAGAAGGAAGCAGGGCTACTGTTTGCTCATTTGCTTGTTTATTGATTTATTGACTTAAAAAACAGGACAGATCTAATGCTCATAATTTGATAAACACAATGTGTAACAGTTCTGGGAAGTGAAAACTGAGAAAAGTCTAGCAGAAGAAGTGTCCCCCCCACCCCCCTCCCAGTGTACATATCCATCACACAAACAAGCTCCACAAAGCTCTGTTAGTACAAAACAACCCCGTTTCTCTACTAGTTAACACAATGTTCCCACCAGATTCTGGCAAATAAAAGGAGAGGAATTTAAAAAAGCTAAACCACCGGTATATTTTATTGCTAAAACGGTTTTAGGCTTGATTCAGTATTAGTGTCCTCCCATTCCCCATAACAATATCCCAATTACGTCATTATTTACTCTTTCCTCAAATATAAATATTTATATTGTGCAAACATTACAATAAATCCAGGAGAAATAAAACACCTCTAAAAGCTTACCATATCTCTCCCTAAACAAATCATTTTCCCCCAAATGCAGATATGACAGAAAAAAATGGAAAAGGCGGCTCATTTTAAAGGTAGATCTGCGAAAACATACAGAACCACAACCTTTAGGTAATTTTGACATTCTTATGCATATTTCAACCGTGCATCGCATCCAGGAATTCCAATAAGCTATAGAACAGAATACCTGTATAAAATGTACCGATATGTGGAGGAAAAAGTTACATTGATTTTGTTAAAGCCTAAAAATACAGGGAACCGCTAAACCAGGGAAAAGTACAGCAAGTCTAGAGTAATCCTTAACGCAATACTGGGGATAAACAAGCGGAGCTTAGTGACGTCATTAATTCCAAGACGGCGCCCACGTAAGTCACGCGGTTTGCCACGGTGCACTGTACCTAATTAATAATTGATCAATCGTCACTCAATTAATCACCTTCAGTTTGGCGTTTGGCTCGCCCTCCGCTTGTCAGCCGCCGATTCGTGCTGCGATGGACTAACAGGTGGAGAATCATTTATGACCAGTCATTGGTCAGAAACAGTATAAAAATGATCGTTCCCTGTTAATATTTCAGTCGACAAAGATTACATCCAAATCAAATACGAACTGTCCTAGAGATCAAATAAATGTAAAAAAGAGAATGAAATCAATATCAAGTTGTCAGTTTTATCTTCCCTTACATCATGCTATGTATTTTGCAAATAAATGCCTAAATCGTAAGACAAAAATAGTCAATTTTAAAAGAAGTTCAAAGAAACCCAAATTTCACTTGAAGACAACTGTACAATGAACTTTTACACTAAACTGTACAAAATATCACTTAGTTCAGGGCTGATTTCTGGGCCTTTGTCCTATCGGCGATTGTGCTAAAGTCGGTAACAGCGGAGGTATCAATTAAATTCAGATTGAAGAACAACATTCTGTAATGTGCAACGCTCATATTCACATGATACGTGAGTGTGCAGGTATGAAACTGCAATAAACGCTGGGAAAAGTATTTACAAAAGCAAGAATGTATCTTTCCCCCCAAGATATTCGCCTTTCGTACACTGCCCATCTAAAGTAGTCTCATTCAGTAGTCATTTAAACACAAATTTCACGATTTCGTGGTTGATGATGATGGCAATAAATAATACTAATAGTGATAATGATAACAACGGCCATTTATCGTTGCACTTTTGTCAAATTCTCCCTTTGGATGCCCTTCTGACAGTACATAATTCATGTCATAGTAAGGTTTAAAAATTAATATACGCAGCATTCAGTATCCTTACAAATTCCTGCCACCTGTATGTCTATACGTAGCAGTTGTGCACACTGTTTAAAAACATACGGTGGATTTCAAGCACCCAACACACCATACCACGTTCTTGAATTCCGCCGTATTTTATCCTGTGGGGATAGGTAAACGAAAAGGGTTTTTCTAGAAAGCTTCCACATTCAGTACCTACTGCGTCTCTCTGGCTCAGTCATAACTCGGCCAACTGCACCTCTTACCATGTGCAACACACCGCTGGAACAGGATCGCTGAACGGAGATGGGTACAGATGTGAACCTCTATGTACATGTCTACATATTTTTTTTAAAAAAATGCAACTAAATGGTTAGAAAAAGAAACGAGGTAGGTCAATAACGGGAAGCGCGCACAGTTTTTTTTTTTTGTTGTTTTCCTTACTTTTTTACGGTAAAATCCCAGAATCCCACAGGCAGCCCATGCTAGCAGCCACTTGGAAAGAAACAGAGAAAGAGAGAGTTAGAGAGAGAGAGACAGAGAGAGAGAGAGAGAAAACGGAAAACTTTAAATCACGGGATAGCGGTCACAGTTTGTGTTCTGTTTTCACCAGCTTCGGGTCGACTGCTTGGACTACGGCTGAACGCAGATTTACAGTCAAACAGAAATCGACAGGGATTACGACCCGGGGGGCGGGAGGCGTTCACAAACGGTCTAAAAGTGTCATCCGCTGCAACAGAACCAACCTTCACTGGTACGAGAGGACTGAACCCCACCAACACCAAAGCCTGGTTTCTATTGCTGTTAGCCGGCTAATCTGTATTTGTGGTGACAGATAGGGGGGGGCTATGTCCAGAGACAGCCTTCAGCTCCGTAAATTTTTGTCAAAGAGACCGGACAACGCAAAGGACGCCTCTCTCCCTCCAGCTTGTCAATGCCCAGGTCCCCTTCCAGACAGTAGGACAGCAAAGCAGCCCAAGCCTATAGGGTTAACATGGACACCAATGTGTCGAGTGACACTGGTGCAGCATGACCACCCTGTCCTGTTTCTGAGAGGACAGACCATCTGCTTGTCTCACCAAAATGATACCACAAGAAATAAAAGAATTGTATGGATGTTGTATCAAAGACGGAGAGGGTCGTGTGATGCTCTGCGAGGGGGCGGACAGATCACAAATCCCCTTCCCCGCTGACAGGCTCTATAAAGTCCAGCCTTTAGCACGAACAGCTGCATTTATCCCCAGGAAGTGGTGGTAGGCAATTGTGGGGGGGGGGGGGGGGGGGGCTCGTTTACAGTGGTACCCCCCTGCCCCCCGAGAGCCCTTGATGTTCCTTCCAACCATCACTTATCCTTCTGACGCCAGGTTTCTTTCTGTCCATCAACGTTGACATGGGCCTCGTTTGCTCCACAAGGATGGGATCGCAGGAGCGCAGGGACAGTGGGGGTGAGGGGGTGGGGGGGCACATGGAGGGTTTGGTGAGTTTACCAGTTCATCATGGAGTTTCTGTTGAGGGTCATGAAAAAGACTTGACTGCTACCTCCGGATCGGACAGAGGCGAAGAAGACCTGGGAGGGCAGAGAAGGGCATTGTGGGAAGGGTCAGCATCATCACCCACCATGACTCACCATGGTGGCTGGAATTGCAGTACCATCCTCACCTTGTCGTTCCTCTCGGATAGGAACTTTAGTCGCTGAGCTCGCTTGTGCATGAAAACTCCGTCGAGGTGTCCCGTCTCCACGGAGCGGATCTCAATGGCCTTCTCTCCCCAGCCCATGATCTGACTGGAGTGGATGTAGGCTGCAGGGAGAGGGACAGGCCTGAGTATGGGGACACGAGGGGCGTGTGGCACGGGAGACACCCTTCCCCCTCGACGACTTCTGACGTTCTGATGATGTGACTGTCACCTTCGAGGGCAGCCCAGGTTCCGGGAGGCGATTATTGCAGCAGTTTCCACATATCCCAAAGCCGCACCCACCCTGCTCTGACTTGGGCGGGAGGGAGATTGACTGAGAACTAGCTCCTGATTGGTTAGGAATGCTCATCAACGTCTGAGAACTAGCTCCTGATTCGTTAGAATGGCTCGATTTTATCCCCCCGCCCCCCCCCCCTTCAATGGGGTCCTTAGGAGGCAGATCACCTACCCCAGGGAGACTCCTTCATCAGCGCAAGCAGAGAATACGTCCTTTTTTTAGAAAGGAATTGGTGTGGTGTTATGCACTGAGCAGCCAACAGGTGGCGACAATATGCTGTTATTGGTCATTCTGCAAGCAGAATCACAGTGGAGCATTAAACGGTTACCTAAAAATGCCCTTTGCGATGAAGACTGACAGGATCATGGCCACCAAGGGCCATGGCACGGGACATTTCTACATTAATGGTAACCTTCACTCTCTGAGAGAAGGTTGGGCCAGACGAGACAGAAATAAAACGCAGCAGGTCAAACGCTGAAGACACACAAAGAAACACCACTTGGTTTTACCGTGTGAAACAAAGCACAGTACAGACACAGAAATAAACAACGCGTGAAATAACAGATGGATATCAAAAATGTGGCTCCCCATTAACGGGCATTCATGAGCAGAACCTGGCACACCCCGTGTCCTCAAAGCTTACAAGATGGCGGAGAATGTGCAGCTGCATGACTGTTGCTGACTAACTGCTCTGCATCAGTGGGCCCTTATCTTATGGGAGTGCTGGGGTGACCTGCCCTGCTGAATCTGGCCAGGGAGCATGGATCTGGGCACTTCCTGAGCAGCTCTGAAGGCCCAGGCTGCTTAGTACGCTCTTGCGCAAAATCCTGGAAAATCATGTGTCACCCGATCAGTCCTGGGCTCCAGTCTGGCATTAAACTGCGCAGGGAAAAAGAACAGCAGTGGCCCATGAAGCAGACACCCTGCTGATATTTTTCTTCCTGTCAGACTTCCGGTCATTCCGGCTGAGATATTCCCCAACATGACTATTCCCTGCGGTGCTGTCTGTTACCCTGGCGACGCTGTGAAGCTACATGTTGGAATGTTTCCCCTGTGTGATATAGCTATCTTCCTGGAGGTGCCCTGGAGGGGGGCGACATTAGAAAAGTGACAGTGGACAGACACAGAAACGGGAATACCGATAGGCTCATGGGAGACGACAATGAGAGACCTGGAAGGCACGGAATCCAAGCACGGATCCAATCACAGTCAGGGGCAGGAAGGGGGAGGGGTGGGGGGGGACAGAACGGGAACAGCACAGTGAAGCAGTGACAGAGACGTCCCCCCCACCCCACAGAACCTCAGGAAGGGGCCACTGGCCGGACTGAACTGGGCGAAGGGGGGTGTCTGGGTGTTTAGTGGCCGCGGTGCAGGGGGTGGGGTGGGGGATGGGGGGCAGGAGGTTTTTTTTTTTATAAATCTCACTGCGATGTCCAGTTGACAGTGGCATGCAAGCATGTATGTGTGTGAAGGTAGGGGGGTGGTCATGTGAACGCAGAGGATATCCAGTCAGGGGCTCCGATAGCTATGGCAGGGTGTGGGCGGAGTTTGGGTGGGGCAGGGGGGGCGGGGTAAAGGCAGAGAGAGGAGCACCGCATGAGGACCTACCAACAGAAGACGGCATCTCTCCCCACTGCAGGACCACGTCTTTAGTGATTCTGCCGTATGTGTTCACATAGACCCCCTCATCTTCATAACAGAGAAGCATCTCCATGCCGTCCGTCTTGGGCAGCACCACAATGGCGTGCGGGGTGATACTGTTCTGAATCTGGGGGGGGGGGAGGCAACATCGGCAGGTGAGCCCACGTGAGAGCCGCAGTGCATAACAGTAACCACCAGGTGGCGACCCTCACTCTGTCCCACCCTCCCTCCCTCCCTCCCTTCCATTCTTGGCGGCAGGCCGGTGAGAAACTGCTGCAACAATATGAGCTCCCAGCTGCTGCACCACAGCTCAGCCCCAGCTTCTGGAGCCCACGGGGCCTGTGTGCCAAGGGGGCCACAACTTCCAGCCATTTATCGTACGGGTTTCATTTTTCCCCTTCAGTTGTTTACGTCAGTCAAAGGTCGTAGATTGGGGGAGAAAGATTCACCCATGTTCATCTTCTGCCCTCTTACTGGTCAGCCATCTCGTCGCTGTTGCAATAGGTCACCTGACCACTCGAGCACAAGGCTGGGGGGGCGTCATGGTAGAGAGAGCTGCAGCGCCCTCACCACTTACATGCGACGGGATGTAGATATCATAGGGATTCCCAGAATCCACGTCGATCACGTGAAACCCCACGCTGGACCCATAGATAACTTTTAACCTTTGACCCTCTTCCACGGTCAAGTCCACAAGCTGAGGCTTGTGCTGCAGATCTGTAAAAGACTTTGGAGAGAGACACGGGTGTGCTGAGCCACCACCTTCCACATGTGCCATGCAACAAACAAACACTGTGTGATCACCTAGTAACAGGGAAACACAGGATTGGACTGTAGACTGCCCTCTAGTGACTGCTCTATGCTAAAGCGATATCTGAGCTTGTACAGACCTGTCCTGGGGGACCCCCAGAACACTTTTGCTTCCTCCCCGCTCCTAGCCAATCCAGAACACCGAATACCTGGTGCTAGCATGCTAGGAGCAAAAATGTGAAAAACGTGGACTGTCTGGGAGTCTCCGAGGACTGGGCTGAGAAACACTGCAATAGACTTTTACATCAATTTAAAGATTGTGATGAACAAAATACAGAAGCAAAATGAACATAATTTCTTAAATCACTGATAGAGTTTTCCTTGTCCAAAAAATAGTATCAACAAATTGAAAAATAGAGAGAGCCAGCAGAATAGCGCCTCCTACCTTGAAAGCCATGAATTTATGGTATGGCTTCGGGGCCCAGGCATAAATCTCCACGGAGTTCTTCAGTGCTATCACCAGGAATTTGATCCTCTCGTACTTCACTGTAAATGGGAGGCAAGCCCTTTTTCTCAGGGGATCGCATCAATCATCATTTTGATCAGCACCTCGCGTTTCAGGTTCAGAGACGCCGCAGAATCCCACCATGAAACATCTATAGATGTTCTTCTGTACTCACCCACTTTGTAGTGCACGCAGCCCTCCAGCTCACCCACTGTCACCCAGCCCTGCCTCTTCTCCACTTCCGGGTCATTGTGCAGGATCCGGTTCCGTAGCCAGGACAGGTAGTAGACCCTCAGCTTGTTCTTCTTGCCTGTAGGGAGTATTTCAGACATCAGGGTCACGCCGCCTGGCCAGCCATCCCAAGGTCCAGATCGGTACCGGATTTAGCCCCACCCACCGGAGATGGTGACTAGCACGTTGAGGCCCTCCAGCACGTCCATCTGCTGGAAACGACGCCGGCTGATCAGGTTGTAGACCTTCCCCTGGCCACTGCGGTCCAACAGCATCAGGCCATTCTCTGTGCCCACCAGCAGGTTGACACCTGAGATGGGATTCAGACATGGTTATGTGGACGCAAACAACACACGGTGTGCCCCTCCCCGTCACACCAGATACGGCGGCCCTCACCCCAGAGCGCGGCGCAGAGGATCTCCGAATTGAAGCGTTTCTTGTACTTGCGGATCTCGGGTGTGTCGCTGTGCGGCCGGATGTTGGTGGGGTTCACGTTCACCACGGAGATCTTGCGTGCCTCGTTCAATTTGGCCTGCTCTTGGCGCGCCAGCTCGCTGCTCAGCAGGGCTGGGGGTGAGGTGGAGGGAATCGATCAATCGCAGCCAGACAGCTGGTCGACCAATCAACTGGCTGGCCAACCAAAGTTGAAAACTCAGGGGTACCGAAACTCACCTGCGGCTGAGTTCTCATCACCGTCATCCTCGGTGGGGGATGTCTGGTACACACGCGGGTCCATGAAGGGGGTGAAGGAGGCCTTGGTGCTGTTGCCAATCCCAAACTGCGGAGCAAGAAGACAGAACTTGATGGGGGGTGGAACTCCAGTCCAAACTGTCCGATGGCGAGGTTCAGCACACACTGCCTATTCCAGCAGGATGGCATATGTCAGCCCAAAAGATAGGCTACTGGTCCGTATGACCATTGATTCCAACCACTGATCACAGAGCTATAGTCCCACCACCTCCCACCCACAGAACTGGAGTCTGAAGAACCCCGATCTGGCAGGATGACAAGGAAAGAGCGATCACATGACACAGGCTGAGGGTGCGTGGTCTCCAGGCACATATGTACACATATATATGTATCGCACATGAAGGAAGGGAGAGGGGGGATCTTGCTGTTTCTCAGAGAAAAGAGGCCACAGGAGGTGACTGGTACGGGGGGGGCTGCCGTGAAAAGGAAATAAAGTGTGCCCCCCCCAGCACCGAGGCTGACCTACGTAGGGCATGGCCAGTCACAGAGCGGCAGGGAAGCGGGACGCCACAGAGAGTATGCCCGGGGGCTCGCGACCGCGACCCCGTCACCTACTTCGCCCGCGGCGTCCTGGTCCTGCGCGTGCAGACCGGCGGGCACACCCGCCGCCGAGCGGCTCTGCTGCACCAGATCGGGCAGATTGGCGTGGCCGGCAAAGCCGTTGCTCTCGGCGTGGCCGGAGCGCTGCCTATCCGGCACCGTCTGTGGGGGGCAGGAGAGAGAGACCAGCATGTTCCAGAGCCACGCCCAGGCGCCAGAGCTGAGGGCGCCATGCTCAGCTGCTCACTAGGGGACCACTGGAGCATCTGTGTGTCTAACGCTAGCGTTAGCATCACCATGCTGTAGCATCTGTGTGCTGGTATTTGCATCTCCACGCTATAGCATCTGTGTACTGGCGTTAGTATTGGCGCGCTGCAGCATCTGTATGCTGGCATTAGCATCGGCAAGCTGTAGCATCTGTGGGCTGGCGTTAGTATCACTGTCCTGTAGCATCTGTGTGCTAGCGTTAGCATTGCTGTACTGTAGCATCTATGTGCTAGCGTTAGCATTGCTGTACTGTAGCATCTGTGTGCTAGCGTTAGCATCACCGGGCCTCCACTGCTCCCCTGCCCTGCTGGACAGATTCACACCGAGCTTCCTTCAGTCCTTACATTAGCATTACTATGACCTTGCTTCCACTGCTCCACTGCCATTCTAGTTGTACATGTTCTTGCTAACTTTACGTTAGCATTAGCTAAGTTCTATCTGTCCTTACATTAGCATTAGTTAGGTTCTGTCTGTCCTTACTTTAGCATTGGCAAGGGTTTGTCTGCGCTACTATTAGCTTCAGCTGTTGTTCTGTTAGCATTGGTGAGGCTGGGACCCACATATCCACCACCCTTCATGAATCAGCATCATCAGCACCAAGTTACTGTTTATCTGCTGTTCGAGAGGATCTCTCATTGAAATGAGTCAGATATATTAAGTTTTCATAATCATGCTACTCACTGCAAGCATTTACTATATAACAAAGATTAAAAATAAAATCAGTCAAAATGCGAAGATGACAGAATACCACGTGAAGCTTTGGAAAGGCTGCATTTGTCTGTCAGGTCCAGAGTGTCAGAACTTCATGGAAATTCCTGAGGGGCTGAGAGGTCATGTGAGGGGCAGTACAAACGGGTCAGTATCGCAGTGTGGTGTGAGCTACATGAGAGGGGATGGAGAAGGTGACAGATACGCTCCAAATTCCTCAGGACAAACATCATAAAGGGGAGGCCTGGATCCATTCCTGAGTTGACACGGTACGTCCGATTCTCCCTCGGTGCCGACTGGCCACGCATACGGGTGGGAGTTGTAGGGACTGGGGGGGGGGGCGAAAGCCACCTAAGACTCTCACCTCTCGCATCCCTGGGTGGGAGTCTCCAAGGGCGTCATCATTGCTACTCATCACAGGGGATCCGTAGGTTTCGCTGCCTCCTTGGACCACAGACGGCCTGAAGGGGCAGGCAAGTGCATACCTTGCATCACACAGGTAGCCCGGCACATGTATGTGTGTGTGTGTGTGTGTGTGTGTGTGTATAAGGGCATAGCACTCACATGACACGTGGGATGTCGCTGACGGGCACGGTGCCATCATGCCCCGCCCCCTCGGCCTCATCCTCCTCGCTGCTCTCCGACTCACTGGATGAGGAGTAGTCGGTCACCTTAATTGGTGGCCGGTTGGTATCATCTGATCGCAGCTCCCGGAGCTCCTTAGCCAGGGCCGTCAGGTCCTGAGGCACCAGGACAAAAAGAGGAGGCGGAATTTATTGGCCGATTCGTGATTAGTGTCAATAGCCAATCAGGTTGCTGGGGGGGAGCATGGGCAGGAGAGGAGCTTCAGCTACACTCACCGTGGGCCGGCTGGGGCGTCCAGGGTCCCGGGCCTCCTCCTGCTGCTTGGACTTTGGGGGGTCCAGAGGGGGTGCACTAGGGGGGACCTCCTGCCGTATAGACGCTGCCCCCCAAAAAAAGACATCACTGTTAGCTGGTTTCAGAGGTGACAGCGTTTGCTGCAGGTGATAGGCCCGCCCCCTCACCTCTGCTTTCTGCCCGGTTCCGCTCGCTGGAGCCCGCCTGCGAGCCGGGCTGGGAACCTCCTTGTGAGCTTGGGGTGCTGGAACTGGAGGAGCTGCCGCTGCTGTTCCGGGGGATGCCCGTCTCCAAACAGGGGCGCAGGTCAGGGTTACTAGGAGACGCAGTAGTGAACATCACATGACCTGTATCTGGCACCTAACTCCAAACGCACCACCTGATATAGGTGGTGGGGGGGGGGGGTAGAGCACCATGACCCCCCATTCATTCACACGCTAGTATGCATTGTGCTGGTATGCACCCTGACAGACACACACTCATTGACATACCTGGCCCGGATGAGCTGGGAGCCCCCTCTAGGCCCCAGGCCGCCGGCTCCGTTGCTGGGGGAGTTCTTCCTCACCAGGGCTGGGGAGATGGACGTGGTCCTCTGGGGCACCTGGGTGGCATGGAGAAACCTTTCACTGTCCACTTCAAGTACATTTCCTGTCCTCCTTGACTTCCTGTCTATTTCCTGTCCTCCTTGACTTCCTGTCTATTTCCTGTCCTTCTCGACTCTTAGTTTTCTTCCACCTTGCTAAGCTAGCTGCAAACTCAAATGCTGATTCACAGGTTCCCTAATTTCGAACCGAAGGTGCCGACTGGCTATTTGAGTGACTGATAGCCCATCAGCCCCATGTCGAAGTCCCCCTCGTGCACCTTGGGCGGGATATCCTCGTCCTGCATCACCCAGGGTCCTCGGTCGAACTTGTCTTCGCGACTAGTTATGCGGGGTGGTGGTGGGGGGGTCTCGGAGGTGGGGTCTGAATTCTGCCGGGGTATGACGGGCCGGTGGGGGGACAGGCCCTCCTGGAAGGCCGATACTCCCTGAGCCGACTGGTCATGCAGCGACTGGGAGCCCGACATCGACGGGCTGTGGGACTTCACTGGGACCAGGTGCGGCATCTAGTGAAGGTACTCGTGTAAGACGCATGAGTGAGGGGGATCAGGCACATTGCAGGGCGCAGGGGGTGGGGCTTACCGGCGGCTCCACCTGCCGGTGCATAGGGGGGGTGCGGACAGCCTGGATGCCGCTGCTGCTGAAGGACTCGGAGCGTGGTGGCAGCGACGGGTCTGAGATCCGGTTGGCCACCTTGTGCTGCAGCGCCGGCGAGTTCTGCCGGTTCAGCAGGGAGCGCTCTTCCACCTGCATGCACAGCCAAGCTGTCAGGCAGGATCAGGACCGTCACCATGGCGACGTGGCTCTGAACCCGTGCCATGGCGGAGTTAACAGCATCACAGATAAATTATGTTGGATACAATGCCATTCCACAACTTGCGCTGTTAGAATTAAAAACAATTCCATATTGTCAATACGATTAAAACAACCCCTGGAAAAAAAGTTCATTCAGAACGACTGCAGAACCTCTCACGTAAGTCAACTGCAGGTTCGGAGCATCAAGCCTTTATATCCCAGAAAACAGGGACGGGGCATTCAGAAGCTTTCGGGGAGGGTTAGGTAATGCGAATGGCACATGCATGGGCACGAGCCACCATTCCAGAGAGCTCAGAGTCACTGGGGGCAGGATTGTCAGAGTGTTATCAGGAAGAAAGGGCATCGTTAGTAAGTGCTAAGCTAACATCCCGACGAGCTGCCCAGCTCCCCGGCACCACCCTGATGAAAGGAAGGAAGAGTGTCAGAGGTTAAAGGTCACAGGTCACGCGAGTTCCCTTCGGGACAGATGGAGCTCTGGGCGTGATGGAGGGTAAGGGGCTGTGAGTAAGCTAATGTCATGCTGACACCAGGCCCAACCACTTGCCGTCCTACACACATTGCCCAGACGGGGGTGCTGTGCTCAAATGGGAGCCACAGCATGCCGTAAACAAGATGTTCCCTGCCTGAATCCGTCCCGACAAGCTCGGCGGCTGGTTACTCATCCCACAGTAATGGAAAGGGGGCAGGGGGTAACCAATCAGGACCCTGTCAGTAGCAAGGGGGAGAGGCATCCCAGAACACCAGGGAAGAGCCAGATCTGTAAGTCCGGTCACAGTGAAGGGGGCTGCTATCCACCTGCTGGGCCCGTCTGGGGCTCCGTCCACGGGGGCCCAAAGCCTCCTCCCGCTCTGCAGGGCGGCTCCGCCTGAGCTGCTCCTGTTCCCCAGAGCTGATCCGGATGGAGGGCATGTCCTGGGGGCCACGGTGGAGCCAGTCGGCAGGCTCCTCGAGGGCAGGGCAGGCGGTGGGGTTAGCAGGGTAGGAGGGGGGCCGGCGGGGGTGCTGGCTGGGGGGCAGGGGCAGCA
>JAODJW010000081.1:25010596-25031564 GCA_026777045.1 Hyperopisus bebe
ATGGCAGGCGGACAGTAGCGTAGACCTTGCAGCGTGTACGGCAGAGAGCTGCTGATATCACACTGCATGGCAGGCGGTCAGTAGCGTAGATCGTGTAGCGTGTATGGCACAGAGCTGCTGATATCACACTGCATGGCAGGCGGTCAGTAGCGTAGACCGTGTAGCGTGTATGGCACAGAGCTGCTGATATCAGACTGTATGGCAGGCATTATTAGCATGTAGCATGTACAGCACAGAGCATATATTAACACAGCCGGGCACACAATACACATTTGAATTACTGTGAGGGAGGTACAATAAGGCTGAAAGCGAACTCACCCAAGTCCAGGAAAGATCTAGAATGAATAATTTATTGGACAATACATTTATACACAGTATATGCCAGATATAAATCAGCCTCAAAGATACAGAGAAAAATGTGGCAGTTTGCTTTACATATTCCTAAGAAATGATAAAATCCGGTGTTTATTTGCTGATATTTATCTTCGTAACTGTGAGGTATCATTATAATTCAGATTTATAGTAGTAAAATATGCAATTCATTAACTTCAACTGGGCACTTTCTCTCTCTTTTCTTACATCTTCACTGCTGGTATGCATATATAAAACATTTTCAGGGAGCCGGAGATACATAAAGCTGACAGTTGACACTTTGAAGGTTTAAGTCTTCGAGGACGTGTTTGATGAGACACATTGGGCATGATTTGTGTGGACAGGCGTCTATGAAACAATGGAAAACAGAGACACAGAATCCAGTTCGCACAGCCCACCTGGAATGGCAAATTAAACAAAAAGAAATTCGAACGCAACTGTAAGTCTTCCCTTATCCCAAGATTATCTTACTCTCCCACTCCTGCCCCCCCTGGTCAGCCCAGCTGACTCAGTATGCCATTATGGGCATCATCACCAGGCTCTCGGTCACATAATTACTGTCACCGTGCTGAATCCTGAGCCCTATAAAAGAAGCCACTGATATAAAATGTACAAAGGAAGTTTCTTTACTGCACCATATATTGTAGTATCAACAAAGTATCAAAATATAGTAAAGAATTCTGCTTAAAAAGCACTGTGTGTTGCTAATGTTTAGTGTATAATAAAATCTGCCGTATTCCACAGGGGAAAAGAAAATGTTAAAATAAAATCACACCATGGTTCCATACCAAATGCAATATTTTGTTTAGTGATTTTACATAGTCATAATATGTATAATGTATCATTTCTTGATGTAAAATCCCTGCTTGATGAACACACACATGTCAAACTGTCACGCTGAATGGCACTGATCATGGCACATGCTCCAAATCACAGCATATAAATGAAAACGGTGTCAGGAAGAGGGTTATGGTTTGAGCGGAGCTGAGACAGACAGACAGATGCATTAAAACCGGCACAATCACTCAATCTCAGCCTTTAAAAATAAATACATGAAAATTGCACCATGTTTGTAATGTAAAGTATTTTATGCAACTATAAATTACATGTTTTTTTATATCAGTTTTGGTTCAGGTGAGTTAGGTAGAGGGTGAAACAGAGAAGATTCCCAAAATTAGGAAAAATAAAAGAGCTCATGATGGAGGCCGGGTGAAGACTTGGGGTTGGGCTGTCCCCACCTCAGCTCCCACTCATCCGGGCTGCTGACAGACCCATCCCCCAAAGGGCTTCGCTGGGGTGTGTCTCAGTATGCGTACTTGACCGTACATGTGTTCTCATGTACCTGTTTTATGTCATCTTCCATTGCCAAAGGCCAGTTCCAATACTAAGCACAGAAGTACAGAGGATGGTAAAAATCCTAGGATGTTGTTCCTGCCCCGTCCCAAATATGAAGGACACATCAGTTGCATCCTCGCCAAACAATCCCATGATTCACTGCACCCCAAATCCGACCTTGAGAGGCAAATTAGCAGGACCGCTCTTGCCAGGACCACAAGTACAATCTTCACATTCTTGGTATTGAGAAACACCACTGGACTTCTGGGCTAGAGGCAGGATTCTGGGTAACTGAACCCCCGCCCTCCCACTACACCACTGTGTATGTGTGTGTCCACTGACTGGCGAATCAAAGCACTCCGTATGGTATATAGTACAGCATGGTATCAGATACAGCTGTACACATATGTGGATAGACAATGGCTTTGCAAACCATGTCGTGGGACTGATTCCTGCCGGCAGTGGGGCAGGGTGCGTCTCCCCATGTTACCTAATGGGCTCACGGCACATGTCGAGTTTCTTATTGTCCACCCTTAAAGAATCCTTTCAGCATTCCCAGCAGTGTCCCGTCACTTCACAAAAAGGAACTGCAAGGCAAAGGCAATGAGCACTGAGATAGCGGTGAGCCCAGCAACAATCAGGGCGGCAAACTGTTCATCAGTGGAGAACACTGTGGCCTGGGCGTCACTGGGAGTGGTGCTGGGGGCGACGCCGGTCAGCTCCATGGGCTGTGGGCGGAGCAGGCGTAGGGGGCTGAAGGGGCCGGGAAGCTCCTGCCCCGACCCCAAGCAGCAGCGGCAAGCAGCCACGCGGAAACGGTGCTCCATGTTGCTTGGCAGCGCTCCCATATGGAAGCTCGTCTCCAACCCCTTGAAGATCTATGGTGTTGGGGGGGAGGGGTTAGACTCTTCCCAGCAGACCCTGGGGCTTCTGGTTGAACCCTCTATCAAACTAATGACACTGAACAGGGCAGCCTAGCATCTCACTACAGCTGAGGAAAACACAATGACTTAAATGATCGTTGGCAGCCGTAAAACGAGCCGTTAGGTTTTATAGATGTCAACCTCAAATTCACTCCAGATTGCCTAATCAGACTAACGAGGACACTTCAGCAAATGGAATCAGAGCCAATTAGCTGTAGATTAATCATTATATACACCATTACACCTGTTGCAGTCTAGGGCTATATTTCTATGCATGGTGTGTCATTGTGACAGTCTAGTATTCCATTTCTATGGTGCCATAATGGCAGACCATTCAAGCTGGCAGAGGACCGCCTATCAGAGCTAGTGAGATAGCCATGATATTCATCTTTTCTGCAGCAGTCCCTAGACTAGCAGCAGGAGTGCTGCAGGGATGAAGCGTTTTATATAAGCTCAAATTAGAAAAGATCCCGGACCCAGATCTGTTTGGACCTTGGAGCTGTATCCAATAAAGAGCAGGCCACTCCAGTGGGTCTGAAGAGCAGCAAGATAATGAGAATGCTGTGTTTGCCCCACTAGGGTGGGGGGGCCTTCATTTCCTGCCTGAGGGACTAAAATTTCATCCCGGGTTGGTGGCGGGGCAGTGCCATTCCAAGGACCCGGCGGGCTTTGGTTCTATTCTCCATGGTCTTGCGTGCCTGAACGCTGCAGTTAGCCTGCTCACTGTTCAGTCAAATCTAAAATCATTCCACAATGAGTCAATGATAATCCGTGTGTTTCCTTCCTCTTGCCCCACCATACATCACTACCACCCCCTGCAGATCTGCTGCAGTTATTCCCTCTATTTTCCAGAAGCCAGCCAATCAGAGAGTCAGGTTCAGCCACTCAGAAGAAGAGTATGGTTCAGCCAATCAGAGAGAGAATAGACTTCAAGCAATCAGAGAGAGAGTAGGTTTAGCAAAGATGAATTTACCAGATGGCTCACCTGTCTGTACTCTGTCTCCCTGCCGACTTGGACCTGGAGTATGTATGTAATTGGGTCCCCTCTCATTGGGGGGATGCTGTCCCATATGACCTGCCAGGAACCGTCATTGAGGTGCAGCACTCTGGGAGCTGGGGAGGATAAAATCAGGGGCTACACTCTATGTGACACTGTGAAAATGGCAGGAATGGTGGGGGGTGTAACCATACCTTTGGGCACAGGGGGCGAGGCCCTGGCGGTGCTGAAGGTCCAGGTGTCAGAGAAACGGCCCTCCCCTGCGGGGCTTACAGCTCGGATGCGGAAGCCATAGCTACTGCCCTCAGTCAGCCGCTGTACCCTGAATGTGTGACTCGAACCGCAGTATATGCTGAGGAACCTGAGGGAACAGAAACACAGACAGGTGGGGCATGTGAGGAGTGGAAGTAGCTAGCCAGAGGAAAAGCAGGAAAAAGGCAGGGAAATGCGGGGCCAAAGCTGAGGAAAAGTGAGGGAAAAGCAGGGCCAAAGCTGAGGAAAAGTGAGGGAAAAGCAGGGCCAAAGCTGAGGAAAGGCAGGGAAAGGCGGGGCCAAAGTGAGGAAAGGCAGGGAAAAGCGGGGCCAAAGTGAGGAAAGGCAGGGAAAGGTGGGGCCAAAGCTGAGGAAAGGAAGGGAAAGGCAGGGCCAAAGCTGAGGAAAAGTGAGAAAAGGCGGAGCCGAAGTAGAGGAAAGGTGATCAACTATAGAGGAGACAGAGAAATAATGGAGTAAATTCAGAAGAAGGGAGGGACCCCAGAGGTTCACTCCCCAGCTGGGGGCAGCTCAGTTCATCCGGAGGGAGAAGCATGAGGAGGGTGGAGGACTAACGGAGATGGAACGTGGTGGGATTCAGTGAAGACGCACACTCATCCTGGAGAGGTAACATCTGCACACACTGAATTTTGCTTGTATTATTTTGTTTACATTTCAGCCATCAATGCAGAGTTGGGTGAAGCCTTAGCAAGGATCAAGGTAAGGAGGGGTCAGGCAGGCATTCGGACGGCCGTGGGGCCTCGTGGCCATGTCAGGACTGTGGAGTGATGCTTGGCTGGTAGACCCCCCAAGAAACACAAACGGACAAATGGAAAATAGAGTGTGAGGCATGAAAACAGCCCCTCAGGTACAATTCCCAG
Organism: Hyperopisus bebe; assembly: GCA_026777045.1. Classification (NCBI taxonomy): domain Eukaryota; kingdom Metazoa; phylum Chordata; class Actinopteri; order Osteoglossiformes; family Mormyridae; genus Hyperopisus; species Hyperopisus bebe. The sequence continues at coordinate 25,015,357 of JAODJW010000081.1, forward strand.
ACTATTACAGCACTGACCACTGCCTCACTCCTACTCCAGGGGATGGTAATGGCAGGCAAGCACGTGTGCGGGGGCACTGTGATTACCCCACACCTCACTAATTAGCCGCCAGTGCAGTGAGGGGCCGGGCCTAAAGCATAGCCCATTAGGGGCATTAGAATGACAGATCGTGATTCTCACACCTGCCGTGTCCCTGGAAACAGGAGACTGGTGCTATCGACTAAACCGCAAACAGGGAGGGAATCGCCCACTCTACAGCCTAGCACCGACCGAACCAGGCAGCAGTAACCGAACTAGGCAGCACTGACCGAACCAGGCAGCACTGACTGAACCAGGCAGCGGTAACTGAACCAGGCAACACCGACCCAACCAGGCAGCAGTAACCAAACCAGGCAGCGGTAACTGAACCAGGCAGCAGTAACCGAACCAGGCAGCGGTAACTGAACCAGGCAACACTGACCGAACCAGGCAGCAGTAACAGAACCAAGTAGCACTGACCAAACCGGGTCATCTGACGGGCAGTTCACCGTTTACACACCCAGCAAAACTCTTCAACTGACTGGTTGGGGGTGGGGGAGGGGGCTCTGGGATCCACCCCTGTTCTTAAAACGACATCATAATGACAGTAACCACCCCCCCACCATCCAAGGCCGTGTCCTTACCTCTGTCCCCCCACCTCCATCTGTAGGTCATAGGTCACGGGCTCAGTGGGTGGGGCCTTGCAGCCCGCAGCATACCCCCACCGTAACCTCAGGCTCTGCAGACCGGCACTGGCGCACTCCAGTGTGGGTGGGGCCAGGGGTGGGGGGCGGGTCCTAGCTCGCAGTGGCGAGCAGAATGAGCCACAACCAAGAGTGTTCAGGGCCCGGATGCGAAGGCTGTGGGGGGTATGACAGACAGACAGACAGATAGAGGGTGAGGCTGGGGCTCCAGTTTCACAAGAGAGCATCCCCACTAACACTGCTCTTATTCTTTATGAGATTTCATTAAGTTGGTGTGGTCTGGTAGGTCTGGTACCCGCAATACTCTTAAACAACCTGTGGGGGGAGCAGCATGCACAGACCAGTCCACCACTAAAGCCAAGGGCCCACTGTAGCCTGCTGATTGCGGATCCACCCTTCTAGGAATCTCATCAGACATATTTGCGGTTTCCAGGAAGCAGGAGCCTCACAGGGGAAGTGGCAGCAGGGTCAAGTCGACCTCCAGGGGTCACTCTAATCATGCCAAACCCAGCGGCCTCCCACCATTGGTTCACATTCATGCTTAGTCTTTGTTCCTGGCCTCTAGGGAGATGGATGCTAATCTGTGACCTCATGATGAGACAGGTATACTCCGGTCCTTATCAGACAGACGGGCATCGCTCAAACCCCAGCAACTGATAGGAGAGAATTCCTCAGGGTTGGGGGCATCATAAAATGTAATCGCGTAAATTTCCACTGGCAAGCATCTCGATCGGCAGGACTGAGGAACAAGCAGATATTCTGCGGTCCAGTGAATCTCCAGTGCTGAGACAATGGTGAGCCTGTCAGCTGCTCTACCATGAGGTCGGGTCGGAAGGTGGACCTCGTCAGGAAGGGAGCTCATCCTAGACAACAGGTTCTGACTCAATGAGGTCATTCTAGAAGCTTCTAATTAAAGCCATACCATTACTTTGCTGTGCCCAACCCTGGTGGGGGTGAAGACAGCAGCTGGTGGGATCTCTGCAGATACATTTCTGTTTTTCCTAGACCAGAACCAGCGTGGGCAGCTAGGATGCCACTTCCTTCATTAAAATGGAGCCTATGGAATGCCGTACCTGTACTCCGTGTCTGGCAGGAGGTTCTCAATCACATAGTGGTTGATGTTGCCCACGGCGATTAGCTGATCTCCCAGGGCGACGGTGTAGCCAATGATGGGGGCCCCATTGCAGGAAGGCTCCGCCCACGTCAGGGCCAAGCAGGTGGAGGGTGAAAAGGTGGAGTCACCTGTGGGGTCACGCTCCAGCACTGCAAACCTGGGGACGGTACCGGGGACAGCTGGCGGGGTACAGCAGCTTGCTGTCTCACTGTGGGGGCCTAGCCCTGCCTGATTGGCTGCCTGAGGGTGGGGGCGGGGCCAAGAAAGTCAACATGAACTCAGGGAATAATGACCGGAGAAGCAGTCATTTCGCAGCTCTGATTAATGAGCAGCTTGAAAGGAAGTGACACTCCAGCAAGAAAAATGTCAGACCGATGTCCTGAAAGGTCACCATGCCTGTAATCTGCTTACCTGCACTCTACAGTAGTACTGCACTCCTGGGAAGAGGTCAGTGACCTCGAACTGCAGATCCGGCCCAGAGTAGATGGTTTTAGGTGGTTTGTCATCCCACCTCCATTCCAATCGGTATTCGGAGACATCGGTACCGCATCCTATCAGGCTCTGGGGGGGGAGAGACACACGCTATGAGGCAGTGAAGATGGGAGGGCAGGGTTAAGGCTCATAAACAGCACTCAGAACAGGAAGTACCATAGTACATCCTAGAGGTAGGAATCTGAATCCTTTGGTACAGACTTTGGTTTGACTGAACTTGCCTGGCTGCAAATAGAAATGCACCCCCCCCCCCCCCCCCCCCCCCGTCACTTGGGTCGCACCAGGATGACTGAGCTCTCAATGCTCCATGCTGATGAACTTCAGCTGTCTGGATGGACAGAAGCTGCCCATGGACACAGCTAAACAAAGAGGTCCGACAAAATGCACATCTGACAGGCTGAGGGTTTAAAGAGGGTCAACCAGGCTGGGTGGAGATGAAACCATACAGCCATCAACCTCCGCTGCTGTTAAGTGGCTGGAAGGTAGAGGCACTGAACTAGGGGCGTGGCAACATTTGTTTCTTTCCTCACCTGCCAGCTGGCCAGGATGGAGGTGTCAGAGGTCAGAGTCAGGAATGGCGCCTCACACTGGCCAGGAGGGCCTACAGGTGTTGTCACTTCTGTAGCGTCAGAATAGGGCCCATACTGTGTGTGTGTGGGGGGACAATAATGGGGGGAGGACAAATGAAGAGAGAGACAAGATTCGGTCATTCTGAGGAAACCAAAAACCAGAGGAAAAGCAGGAAGATTCCCCAGACACGTATCCCCCAACTCCTTCTAATAAGTAAAATAACAGCCAAATTAAGCCGAGAAAGCACTGCAGCATTACCTACCCCCGCCTTGTTGGCGCCACGCACATGGAACCTGTAGGAGGCACCAGGGAGCAGGCTGGTGACGGTGCAGTCCAGGCTGGGCCCGCGGTAAACTTCAGTGCACTTGCCGTCTGTTGATCTCATCTCCAGGCAAAACTCCGTGGCCACGCCTCCCTGCTCAGCTGTAGGGCATTCTGGGAAGGGTGAGGGGCCAACACCTCCAAATTACTGTTATAGGCACCCCACCCAGTGCCCTAGCATGGAAGAAGAACCAAGGGAATGGATACTCACCCCAAGAGAGCTGCAACTCCCTATGCCTGGTTTTACCCACAATTCTCGGGGGTAAGCAGGGCCCTGGGGCCACACTCAGCGTGCGGACTGGGAGGCTTTCTGTAGGCTGCGAGGGAGGACACCCCTGAACAGAATAAGATGCATCATTAAGACATTAAGCAAAGGCAGGGGGCATTTCCCAGGATGCACCTGGGCTGTACCTGGCTATGGCTGTCCTTAGTGATGCTGCGAAGCCGGAGTTTGTACAGGGTGTCTGGCCTCAGACCATCACACGTGTGCTGATTGGCTGCTCCATTATATGCTACCTCCCAAGCAGTTCCTTTCAGCAGACAGGAAGTGGACATGTATTTCATCTCCATGAATTCAATTCAATGTCACAAAAGCTGTCACTCATACTCGAGATTCAGCCAATCGCATGGGGTTGGGGGCGGGGTCAAAGCCTCACTACCAGAGTCAGCCTCTGAGATCTCCAGCAGGTAGGTCAGGCTCTCCAAGGCACCATGGTTCTGTGGAGGATCTGAGACACAAAGCCAGCTGTGACTTCCACCACAGGGGCCTAAAGACACCTCATTAACTTAACAGAAACATTGAAAACACTCCCGCTTACCCCATGTCACACTGAAGCTGTAAGCAGTGACTGTCCCTTGGAGGCGGGGCTTGGAGGGCGGTCCTGGTGGGTCTGAACTGGTGCTGCACAGCAGAACTGGACTCGGATCACTCCTCCCTTCTGCGGTGGAGATGACGAGCTGGGGGGCAGAGGAGAAGACAGTGATCAGCTGGCATGAGAATAACGACACAGACAGAGCCCTGGATGATGGAGGCAGGGGCATCACTCACCCTGAAGCTGTACTGCACACTGTTCCTCAGACCATCCACTGTGCAGCCAAGCCCATCGCCGTTGTACTTTGTCTCGAAAGGAGCCCCCTGCTGGAGGAAACACACTTAACAACTCTGTCTGTGTCACCTGTGTCACGGTGGCACCTGTCTGCTGTGAGGTGTGGTTACGGTGGGAGATCCTCACACCGGCCTCCTCCCGGCCTTCCAGGGTGTAGCTCAGCACCTCCTCCGGGGGGAGGCCTTCCGGTCGACTCCACTCCATGGTGATCCATGTGATGCCGGTGCAGACCAGTCGAGGTGCCTGGGGCAGTGGGGGAAGGGGGCCAGCTGTGTGGAAGGACACCTCTGGGCTGAAACCACTGGGGGGTGGGACACAGGAAGGGGCACTGAGGCAAAGGGGCAATCTCAAGCATTACAAGAGAAGAGGAGGGGCATAATGAGGGGGTGGGGTCAAGCATGACAAGAGAAAGGAAAGGGTATCTTGAGGGGCGTTAAGTGAGAGGTATAGGGGAGGGGCATCTTGAGGGGGTGTATCAAGTAAGAGGTGAAGGGGAGGGGCATCTTGAGGGGGTGGATCTAGTGTGACAGGTAAAGGGGAGGGGCTTCATGAGGGGAGGGGCACTGCAGGGACAGTGATCTGATTTAGTGGATGTCATAGGCAGTGTTGTCGAAGGGTTTGGGGTGCAGTACCTGGTGCCGATGTTATTGAGTGCTGCGAGCCGAAATGTGTATCCCGTGGATGGGCAGAGCTGCATTAATCTGCAGTGCGTCTGGGTACCGGAGTAGCACGGTCTGAAAGAGGTGCTTGTCTTACCCTGTGGGGGGAGCAGCAGAGCTCAGAGAAGGGGCTGCGGTTCCCTGGGAAACGGCTCTTACGCAGTTTCCCCAGGAAGGGAAAACAATTTACGTATCTGGCACACAGAGAAAACAAGGCATTAAGGGTAAACACACTTCCGTGTTCCCTGTGAGGAAAACTGTGACTGTGGACGACTTCGGCGTTAATCCCAGAACACTAGCCATCCCATGGCTATGGTCACGACTGGGAGGTGATTCAGGAGTTTTAGAAGCTCTAGACTCGACACGCCATTAGAGCCCTCTGCACCCCCACCTGAACCCAAACCTACATTCAAACCCAAGCCAATTCCACCACCAGAACCCAAACCCAAAACCACACCAGAATCCAAACCGAGAGCCACACTTGAACCAAACCCAAACCCCCACCCCCACCAGAACCAGAACCCAAATGCCCACCAGAACCAGAACCCAAACCTAAAGCCACACTCAACTCAACCTCAAACTCACACCCCCACCAGAACCCAAACCAACGTTTCTGTGACGTCTCTACTAATATTTCCTGCAACTGGCTGATCTGTCTCTATGGAAACGGCAGAATGTCCAGAAAGCGGTAGGCGCTTTGGGACATCGCTTATTAGTGGTGCCTCATTTAGTTCTTATCGTGTGCGACATTACCGGAGGATTTAAAAGCACTGAAGAGTCCAATAACAACAGCCACTAATAACAGTCCCCCGTCTCTGGCGGTTAGAGAGGCACAGGGCGGGATGAGTAACCAATCAGGTGCCATTAAGGGCAAATCAGCGAGCAAACAAACATGGCATAGACGGAAGGGGCGGAGCCAGAACACAGGGGTGGTGGTCAGTGCCAGACGGTCAGTGGGGTCCATAGATGCTGGACAGAACAGAGTGGGAGGGATTGGCCAGGCTGGGGGTGGCGGACGCAGAAATGTATGAAGCTGCCATCTGAGAGCAAACAGCAACAGCAATAACAGCAACAAGCAGCCACAAGGAGCCAATGAGAGCATGACATAAAAATGTAAACCCCGCCCCAAATAGAAGCACAGCAACCAATCAGATAACCTCTCTGTGTCCTTTAGAAATACCGCACCGTTCCAGCCAAAGGGGACATACCTCATCCCATTCCAGTAGGTACTGTATGATTTCTGATCCATTGTCAGCTGGGGCCTGCAGAGAGGCAGAACATGGTATCAGAATGACCTTTGGAGTGGTCAGAAGGCCACCGTCATGTTCCATGTCACTTGTGTTCTTTGCCGGGCACAGATTTATGGTTTTTGAAAGTGACCTATTGTGGCTAGCTTGATTTAGGGAGGTGAGGGTGCAATACCTTCCACTGCAGCATGAGGGAGCTCTTGCTGCAGAGGGACAGCCTTGGAGGTCGGGGGCAGTCAGGGACCCCGCTGAGGGTGGTAAAAGACACGAAGCTGGCCCCAACCGTGCTGTCGCACACTGCGGTTAGTCTGAAAGAAACAGGGAGAGTCTCTCTCATACACACACAGACAGAGACACAGACAGACAGACACACAAACACAGTGACACACACACACACATAGACAGAGACACACACACACAGACTGACACACACACATACAGACAGAGACAAACACACACACACACTCTCTCAAACACACACAGTCTGACACACACACAGACACACACACAGACTGACACAGACAGAGACAAACACACACACACACAGACAGAGACAAACACACACACACACACACAGACACACACGCACACAGACAGAGACACACTCACACACACAGACAGACAGATAGACAGACACACACACACACACACACACACACACACAGACAGAGACACACTCACACACACACAGACTGACACACATACACACATAGAGAGACACCCACTGACACACACAGGAATGTACCTGGCATGATACTCTGTGGCTGGTCTGAGCCCCTCCAGGACACACTCACATGCTTCTCCGCTGCAGGGAGAGTCACACGTCTGTCACACTACAAACCTCTGAACAGAGGTCATGTGACACCTGTGGGGAGGGCTGGCCCTCACCTGTACACGGCACGGGGTGTCCTGTCCCACCTCCTCTCACACAGCTCCACCTGGTACCGACAGCTGCATCTGCCCTCCCCATTGGCAAGCCCTGCAGGGGGCACCCAGCTCAGCCTCGCTCTATTTGCCTGGACATCTGACACCTTTCCGGGGGCATGGAGGGATGGAGGGATGGGTGAAGGAGGAAAAGAGAGAGAGAGAGAGAGAGAGCAGAGCCCAGTTAGGGAGGTGGGAGGTCCAGAGGGTTTGGGGTCCTGTGCTTTGCACGAATGACATCGATCTCAGACTCCTGCCTCTGAGCCGGCCCCCACATGGGTAAACAGGAAGCCGGGGCCAACCCTGGGTGTCAAGGATGCCGTGGGAACAGCGTGAAAGTGCCATTTAGACTCCCCTGCCATGCATTAGGGCACCTAAGTGGCGTGGATGAAGAGCCTCCTTCAGAGGTACGAGCAGGCACTCGATAATTAACAGGAATTACTCTGCACTTCAGTTTGGCTTTCACGAAACGCAAGAGGAACACGTGGTGTCCCCGGGGGCTGTGCCGTCACCTTGTTAATGGCAGTGGGCAATTAAGCTCCAGGGCTCCAGTGCAGAGTGATAATGTGCGTCTCAGGCCCCGCTCCCCCAATTAGTGATTCATTTAGCTTGGGAACAGCAGGTGAGGTCACGATCTGTCGAGAGTTGAGAAGCAGGCCGCTCTGGAGCTCAGCACCCAGACACGGATGGCCGGCTCCGGTTGTGGGACCACTGTGCCTGCTTGCAGAGCATCGATTCGCATGCGTGCCATATGCTTTTCCCACAATCCCCCGGAAAGCACAAAACACAGCCCCCGCCATCCCCGCTAATGACACACGTGTGCCGACGGTCATGTCCTGAGGCAGAACAGTGTCAATATGAGGCGGACAGGGCCCAGGCGGGCCAAGCAGGGCCAGGGGGCCATGGGGAAAACAGCAATGGTCCAATCATCAGCCGGCCTGGGTTGGAGTCTAGGAAGCTGCGCTGGTTACTAATAATGGACACCTCATTGTGTTTAACCAGACACTAACCTTTGCCGGCATGCTTCTGCGGGATTGTGGGAGATTGTTCCCAGTTAGGGGTTTGATGGCTCATCTGCTTCCCAGTCAGCAACACCAGTGAAAGGGACCAGAATGAACGCAGCTCATCGGAACACAACTTGTTGCTGCCACCTAGTGGCTGCCAGCAGGAAAGCGGCTTTCACCTCACAGCTCCTTCCATTGCCAGGGTCCTCAAACCTGAGGTCCCTTTGGGAGCTGTTTTAGCTCCGCATGGCACGCCGAGACACCCACCTGCAGTGCCTCGATCCCCAGCGGCTTGTCATTAGGGATTTTTGCATCTGAGTGGCGATCTGTGAAGACGGGGGGGGGGGGCGTCAGAGGACACAGGATGTACTGGCACTTTTCTGCTTCCCAGCCATCAACACTCTACATTATCTTGAGATAAAAGATGCTCCACAAAAAAGCATATTAAAAAACTCCAGAAAAGTGTCAGCTTGGACGGGCCTGACCTTCAGCTGGCTGCTGCTCCTGTGTGACATTTATCACAGTGTCACCGAGGTTGACTGCTGTGACACAGAGGGTGACAGCGAGGCCACTCAGCAGATGCCTGTCCCTGTTATTTACTTTTACTGTGCCACCCCCCAGCATTAATAAGGGCAGAGGATGACAGTGAGGGTGGGAAGGGCGGGTGTTAGGAGTGGTGCTTAATGAGGGGAAGCAGAGCTGAGCTGCTTGGAAAGTGGGTGACAGGAAGGGATGCAGTGGGAGCAGTGAGGGATTATGGGTAATAGAGACACCCTCTCCACTTTGACAAGATACAGTGAGCAGCAAATTCTAAGCAGACATGGCAGCATCATTGTGAGAACAAGATGTCAGTGAGTAACTGGAAATAACCAGCACTAGTTCAAAGAGGTTAACTAGCCCTTGCTGGAGGTTCCCCTACCTTGTAAGGGTTTCACTCCAGTGGTAGGGGTTGCCGCCACTGTATGACTCTTGGACACTGGGAGGGAGGGGCTTCCCAGCCGGCGTTCTCGAAACTTGGGCTGCAGCTTGGCTGTGGGGCGGGTACTGCTGAGGCAGACTGACACAGAACAGAGTGGGATGATCTCTAGGGGGGTAAAAAGTACGATTTTTCATAGGAGCTTCCAGAAGTTTCTGGGAACCCTGCCCCTGGAGGCGTGCCGCCAAATACCTATTGCTATCCTAAGATGGGACTCACCTTCCCCATAGGGAGTCAGAAGCCAGTGCGGGGGAGGAAGGTGGGGCTGCATATCCCCCACACCAGGAGGTAGGAAGAGGAGGGGGCGGGAGCCGGGGAGGAAATGGGGAGGGCCCACGTAGGGGAGCAGGGGGGGCGTGGGGGACACGGACAGGGGTGGGTAACACTCGGAGTTGGGTGTGATGACCACTCGACGGACGCCCAAACTGTCCATCAGGACCTGTTGTGAGGAGGAACACCAGCACTGTCACAAACAGCCATAACGCCCCCCCCCCCACCATCGTCTGCCGGGCAGGAGGATGAGTGAGTAAAACACTAACACGTGAGCATAAATGCACACTAAACACAGATAGGCCAGCTGCAAAGACTTCTGGGTATGCTATGACATTACACAGCGGAAGGGCAATGGACACATGGGTCTTTATCTGATCCAGGGGGTGTTTATTCAGTTTGCGGGCAGAGGCTGTGATTAGCTGCCCTTTCACTGAAATGTCAGGTGGAGCTTGACCTTCTCCAGGGAAAACACTGCTGGCCAGTCAGCAGAACATCACATCCACACCCACATTCCTGTCATATCACTGAGTCAGTGAGAGCACAGCGCCACCTACCTGTGATATATAGCCTGGAGGCACATGGATTGGAGGGATGGAGCCATTCAGGGACATCATGGGCACCTCAGCTGGTCCTGAGGAGAGTGAGATGGCTATCACTCCCTAACTAGCAGGTTGAGGCCCTGTTTTCCTGGAAGGACTGGCAATTAAACCCGAGACCAGGAGTGGGCAATCTTATCCGCAAAGGGCCGGTGTGTATGCAGGTTTTCATTGCAACTCCCTAATTAGATTACTAATTTGAGAACTGATTGACTAAAGGGTCCTCAAACCTGGGTTTGAACGGCTGACCTAAAGGTTATCCCAAAGACCGGCATACACATCAGCCCTTTGCGAATAAGGTTGCCCACCCCTGGTCTAGAGCAATATCCTGCAGCTGAAATATCAGGCTATGCGAGCGTCACGACCGTCGTCATCACCACCTCACAAAGAACCCACAAGACAAACACAGCGCCCTGCCCTGCATGTCTGTGCCAACCAGGCATAGCGAGCAAAGCCACGGAGTAAACAGAGAGAGGGGCCATATTTACAGCGGCTAACTGCGTGGTGACATAGAGGGTGGGACAGGACACAGGAAGTGGTTTAACAAAGTTGTGGACTCAATGGACGCAATGCTGCGTGGGGGGGTGCTATTACTCAGGGAGGGCCTGAGTAAAAAAAAATGATACAGTCAGATAGTGTGGTGTATCATCAGTTCCTGACCAGGCTGTGTGGGATCCCAGACCTCTGGGACGTGCTGCTATAAAAGGAAAACCTGCACAGAGTCTGACAGTGATAACTCCCTAACCAGCAGGGGGCATAGAGGTTAAAGCTCTGGATCAGAAGACTGTTTTGGGGATTGTTGCTTTCAGCTCCGCTCTGACTGATAGAGAGGATGATGCTCTGTTGAAGAGTGTGAAAATCCAGGACAGCAGTGACTCATGGAGCCACATTCTCAGAAGGAATAACCCCATGCCACTGCCCTTAGAAAGTTCCGGAACAGCCACCGGGATTTTTATTTGGTTAAGAAAAAGGAGCGTCTGTGTTTGCAGAGGAGTGGCGTCCTTGCAGAGCCTTGACATGCCTCTGGACTCTACGCACCTCTGAGATCAAGTGAAACAACAACAAAACACACACAGCACTTATGAAAGTGTGAATGTCGAACTTATGAGATTAAGGCCCAGAGTGACAAAAGGAATGCAGCAGGCAGGACAAACTGGAGCTGTGACAGTGAGGAATCACCTCCCTCTGTCCCCCTGTCAGTCACATCTAACCGTCTCCCAGTGGACAGAGAGGAGACACCTCCATCTGTGCTCCTGTGGACAATGAAGGTTCACCTCCATCCATCCTCCATCTGCTCCCCTCCAACAGAGAGTGTTCTCCTCTTAACATGCCCCACACTGGGCCAACTGCTGCCTGCCAAGCCTCTCACTGACTCCTGTCAGTCTAAATCAGATTAGGAAGTTTGCTCCCCCACAAGAGTAGCATCAGCATAGTGACATGTTACCTGCCTGGGTGAGTTACTCAGCCAGAGCCCCCTGCTGGCCAACCAGGTGCAGTAACAAACCCATGATTCAGCATTGACAAGTGACTGGAGTGAAACAGAGAAGTCAGATGACCCAGAGTGAAATGGTCACACGACTGGAAACCCATAGATAGGTAACCTTGGATGCACTGCAGCGATCCGTCTTCACCCCTGATTGTGAAAGTCTCCCCCGGATTCACCTGGACAAATATGACCTGTGAGGGATAAAGCAGAGTGGTCAGGGGGGACAGTGACCATAAAGTGGAGCAGGTGACAGGCAGGGACAGGCACTCACCTGCTGAGACGCCTCCTGGATGAGTTCACAGGGCATCATGTGAGCCCCGCCACCAAACAGGGCTGGCAGCTGCAGCGTCTGGTCCGCCATCATCACAGCAGGAAATGTTCATCGGCGGCCCTCCCTGCCCCGCCCACCTACGAAGCAGCCAATCAGAGAAAACAAAAGTAACAAGGATTCAGAAAGAAGAGCCAATCAGAGTCAGACCTGGAGAATATACCATACCCGTGTGCAAAACAGCCAATCAGAAAAAGTTAAAGCAACACAGAGGTAGGCGGAAAGAGCCAATCAGAGATGTGACACTTCCCTAGGACGAGACCTGGTGGATGCACCTACCCCACCTGCAGACGCATTGAAGAGTCTGTAGTGTAACCTTAACACTCCCCGACAGCAGACTGTATGTTTGAAAACACACGTCCTTACCGCCTATGCACCAAGGGCATGCTGGGAGTGTGGGACCAAGGCAGCCCCTGACTCCAAAAGGGCTATCTACATAGAAAACCACCCCCCACCCCTCAGAAACTGGAGGATGTGGAAGCATGATAGTTAAGAACCTGCTTGTCATGCAGGTTTCAGCCCCATTGGTATAACACCCTGGTAATTAGAGTTTCTGAAAGTCTGCACTAAACAATTACCTGCCCCCCAACCCACTCTGTCCCCAAAAAGGGGATGCCAGCTGACCCGTATCTAGGTCCCGACTTGGCAGCCTCAGTTAATCCCAAATCCTCATGCAGGAATCCAAAGAGTCATATTAAACTTCTACTTTACTGGTCTGTCTCTTAAGTTTCCCCTTCCAGAAATGCCTCTTTTAATCAGCTTCATGACCTAAAAACTGGCACAGCGACATCCCTGATCGCGAGCTCAGGGACTGTTCCCTCTTAATGTTCTTGGAGGCATCCATTACACCTGGAGAGCAATGTCACCCTTAAGGGAACCCTCACCCTGCAGGTGTACAGCAGGAGGGAAGGAGAAATTTCTAGGAGGACAAGAAAGTCAGAAATGGCAAGAAATTGAAACAGCCACAGACACTAGTCACATGGCCCCAAATGTCTGCTCAGCCATTGGCTGGGATCAGGGGTAGGAGGGTACCGTAAATCCAAAACTCATAAGGGAGGGTGCTTTAATTCAGAAGTTTCAACTGGGGTGGCATCAAGGCATTTCTGGGCCGGTATGGCTGGGATGCCAGCAGTGATGAGGACAAGGCAGAGGTCGAGCCGACAGGAAGGGCACCAACTGATGCAATCTCACGCCAAACACTACCCCCCCCCGGATGCACGTCATCCAGGTGCAGATTGAAATGGACTCCCCTGGCAACACATCCTACACAGAGGCAGCTGGGGAGGGGGGGGATCCAGGGCAGGGAAAAACACAGCCATAAAGCCAGGCATGATGACGCAGGGCCGACTCTCACAGCAAACACACCTGCAGCAGCTTAAAGGGCGTACTAAGGGCATACTAAGGGCATACTAAGCACCGCGACTTTTTTACAGCCAGGGCCTGTGACTAATGCGCTACAGTGAAGAAGAGCAGGACCTGCTGGTCGCCTTTCAGCCAAGACCTCGACAACCAAGCAGAACATCTCACATCCTAGGGGAGGGGGACGCCACTTCAGCCTCCACTAGGGGGCAGCGCTATGGTCAACATCACCAACTGACAGCTGCCGGCCCTGCAGTTGCACCCTCGAACAGGATAATACACCCAGCAGTAAAGAGGTGCTACGAAAGGAGAATAAAACTTAAAAATGAAATCAACAAATTGCCCCCATCCCCAGAGCTGCTATATAATATCCTGTTTCTTCTACAGTTGGGGCTGTAAGTTAACATGTTAAATCACAACAAAACACCATTAAAGGCGTAAAAGTAAACCTAAAAGTAGTTTTTTTCTGTTTTCATTAAAAGCAAGCAAAAAAAGAGAACCTGTGTTCAGGGTTAGGATTATAAATACCTGCATCACAAGACTGCACACCTGTGTCATGTGAGCACGCGTGAAAATGAAAGCATCTAAATAAAACAAGGGATTAAAAAAAAGCGCATGGAAAATAAATAGAATCCAAAGTAAGTGTGGAAGATATGAGTGTATAAGCAGTTACAAAGAGACTAACATATTATCCAGAGACTAGAAACGCACAGACGAACAGCGCAGGTATTACTACGAAAATTCACCGCTTATTTAATTTTATATTTCAGATTGTAGCCCAATTACATGTATGAGGAAGTTATTTCGCCTGACCGAGGTGCTGTTAATGTCTTCCTCATCAGCTGCCCAAGAAACCATTTCATTATCATCAAAGAGAGCTTACAGAGGACAGCTACACAGACCGATACAGGCACACGCAGAGGGCATGTCGGGATTTGAAACATTTGGAGAAAAATAAGGTCATATGTGTCTGGAATCTGAGGAATGTTATGTGACCCATATGATGTGGGATCAAACTTTCCTATTAGTTATGTTTCATATTATACAAAGTTCATTCTGCCTACAAAATATCAGAAGTACAGCGGAATTAAAATTCTGACGGTATTATATAGTTATTATCTATGTGTATATAAATACATAGATCTTATCCATGCGTTTGTGTACTACGGGATTACATAATCTATTAGATATATATATATCATTTCAATTTCAATATATTTATAGTTTTCATACTGCTGATAAAACACCAAAGCCCCCCCGAAGCTCTATGTCTTTCCTTTTATAAGTACAATTAACGGTGAATGACGTCGCGGACAAAGCGCATTCTTGAAGCCACTTTGAGAATGCATCTGCGCGGATCAGAACCCGGACAAACGGACACCGACATCGGCTGAAAGTCTGTCTCACGGCGCAACCTAACGTCTCCTCTGCGATCAGTCACAGGGCTGCAGTGATTAATCCGCATCCATTCGGACGTTGCTTTTATCTGGTCTGAAAAACAATCAGACACATGTCATTGTTATGCAATCAGAGAGGCCAGCGTTCTAAAGTTTCCCCTTTTCTGAAGCGCACAATCCCGGCGCTTTTCCTGCCATCTGGGGATACTCTGTAAAGCGCAAAACTGACATACTGAACAGCTGATCTCCAGCGACGCCCTGGTAGTGTAGTTCTGAGAAAGCAAATTTATTATAATCCAAATGACACATGGGAACGTAGATGGGAAAAGCGTTGCGCATTACGCATTAACACAGCTTGGCTCTGCATCCCGCTTAACCATCATCCATTAAGCCGGGATGCTGATCAGTCTAATTAAAAAATATAATAAAAACATATAGTTAAAAAGAAACGTTACGGAGCTATTCGATGCGCTCATCGCTTTTCATGGAAAACCATACTCTGGAAGGCTGAAAGCAGTTTGGTTTCGCTTTTCGCTCCATCCGAACTAAGGCAGCCGGTGTCTCCCGATCCGCAGAGTGAAGAAGTTCACGATTTCTAAACCGTCAGTCGTATAAAATGTAATCAGGCTGTAAAGTATTAAACGTGTGGATTTCTTACCTTTGTGCACTAAAACTGTCTGGAAAGACACTTCTAATTTCCCTACCCCCGACAGACTCCAGCAATTCCTGCCTCTGATTTCGCTCTGAGCCACTCGGTGAGGGATTCAATCATAGTACATGGCAACCCGGCCCTACCGTAAGTCCTCTAGTATAGCGGACGACCGGACGGTAACGCGAGTACTGTACGGTTTAAAGTATGTCCAGTTAGTGCGAATACTACAAAGCGGGGGGGGGTCAAAGAAGGGGAAATCCCCTGCAACTCTGACGTACAATTTGCGCCAAAAGATAATAAGTTAATAAAATAATTTTCACTGAGACTACAACGGGCGAGATACTTACTTTACTTAATTAATTTTCGCTATCACACTGAGTGACTCATTTACACCAACATAACATTCTACCACATAAACATAAACAAAACGGGATACTTCGAAAACAGGTATAAGGTGTAATACTAAAATGGCATCACAGTGGTTATTGGTGTGTAAGAAAAATGGTCCATTGGAAAGGGTCTACACGTTTTTATGTCTCCAAGGAAGGGACAATGAAAAACCCCTAGGGCTTTTCAGATGCCCCTGTGCAAGGCTGCAGGGTTAGTCACCAAACTGGGAAATGGACCACAAGGCTCCTCTGACAAGCTGAAACCATTGGCTGAAAGAGCCAGGTTCGAGGGCTGGTGGGCACAGGCCAGGGATTCAGCACAGTGTTGTCACAGGTGAGGGGTGTCATAGGCTGTGTGCAGGTCTGACTGAGGGTGGGGATTCCAGAACTTTATGGGTCAAGTTATGGTCAAGGTGCCTTTGGGAGGCAGGAGGTACAGTCTGTTTAGCAGAGCCAGGTCATGCTTTTCAAGGGCTCCAGGTAAAGCTTTACAAGAAATTTGGAGGGAAACTGATATTTCACTTCCCCTGCAAATCAGGTGAGTTGGGGGTCCTAAGCAACTGTCTATTCTGCCTACAGTTTGAGCCAGCCTT
>JAODJW010000081.1:25032459-25054927 GCA_026777045.1 Hyperopisus bebe
ATCGTGATTAATCGAAATTAATCCACAGCAACCCTGTGATTAATCTGATTAAAAATTTTAATCGTTTGACAGCACTAGTGTGTGTATATATATATATATATACACACACACACACACACACACACACACAAACATTGCAGAGAACTGTGATGCGTCTGGGAAAAATCTGCGATATAGAGGAAGTGTGATAGCTGAACCGGGATATAGCAGGGGATCATTGTATCTTTATGACTTTGCCCAGGCCTCCTTATGGTGACTGGGTCTTAGGCAGCTGCCGGTTTTGCCTATGCCTGGATCTGGCCCTGCTCTTTAGGTAAAACACTAAAGAACAAGAACATAATGATAAGGTGGACTTTAGAAAGCAGGCAGGTCGATGTCTGGATGGCAGTAAAAACACTTGTAAAGTGATAAAGCTGAATTTTTATAAGATCAAAGGCTTTTGTGAGGTTTTGGTGGGAAAGGGCATGGCGTGTGTGCAATTTAGCGTGAGGGACTGGATGCCTCCTCACCTTTTGAAACACAGAAGGACAAAAAAAGCAGTCAGGAGAAAACAGGATGCACTGTGATTGTCATCACGTCAGACTGTGAATGTTTCCAAGCTGAGTCACGGCTTTGATGCGTCGCGCTGGCGCAGGCCATGCAATGAATTCAGTGTCTCTATGTGCGTCTGCTCTGCATCGGACTCGCCCCCATGCACAAGTAAAAGGTGAGAGTCCCACCCATGTCACCGTAACGTCAGACACCTGGAATGCTGCCCACACCACCGTTAGTTTTTCCCACAAGCCAAAAATGTGATTTAAACAATGGATACCGCTCTGTTACTGATTAGGTCAAACAAATTTCAGTAAACAGAGATTGCTGTCTTTGACCTAAAGGTCAATTTCTGTGGTTACCAGAGAAGAATTGCTAATTCTTCTCTTTTTTGGGGATACATTTCCATTTTTTGGAGATATTTTGGAAAGTGAGGCTGAACTGAAAAGTCCTTTACAGCACTCATTCCATCTCTGAAATCTTCCAGACATGTCATAACCAAGACTGTTTCCGTGGTGATGTAATTACCACGGCAACACCTTGGTAAACCATTCATGCCCTGAATGGCCTGTCCAGGAGCAAGTGGACATGCCCTGGTGCTGTCTGCTCTGTGCTCTCCTTCACTGCCGTCCATTTGTTTACCAAAACTTTCGGTTGCCCCCCCCCCCCCCAAGCCCTCTGGGGGGGCCTTCAAGTAGCAGATAACATCACATGCTATGAAAAACAAATATGATACATGGTATCCACAGTCGAGGGCCGCAATGGACCCAAATAACAGTGTAATCAGTTAACAAAGCATCAGCCTCTGGAGGTGCTCAGTAGGTGCAGCACTCTGTCTTGGGGGGGGGTTCAATATCCTTCAAATGGGGCCATGGTACAGCGCCCCTGTGTGGCTGCAGCCTTTATTACAAGGGGGACGTTTTTTCACTTTGATCCCTAATCCTTACAGCTAGAGCCTCCAAACAAACATGAACACAAACACTTGTGAACATTTGCAGTTTATATAAAGTGTGTGGAGCCTGTGTAATTATTATGATGAACATATTAATGCCCCATATTAACGCCCATGTTTACGTACAGATACGCTGCTTCCTCATGCACACCATGCAAAACACAAGCAAATCCTGCCACACGCAAATTCTGGAAGCACAACATCACAGGAGAAAAGGAAACAACGTATGTAAACACAGTAAAACTGCATCCAGTACACTATAGACAGTGACATGTAACACGAGCTGTGAAAGGGCACTGTTCCTTTTTCAGGAGAGTCATGCACTCACCTGCTTGACCCCGTGTGACGTCAGGGAGGCTTGGAAGGTTGACTCTCCTGCTCTGCCAGGCTTTTGTGCTGAATTTCAGTTTTACTTCTGCCAAACTGTTTTCAGTTCCGTCGCCGACATCCTTTGAGTTGGTTTCTTAAAGGGCCAGTCACACTGCAGACAGCTTCCTTTCCTTTGTCATTCTGTTCCTCCTCCTACAAGACACTGTGCTTGTGTTGTGTTTCATTCCGCTCAGAACACAGTACCACAGTCACTTTCAGGGCTGTCACGCTCATTGACCAGTTTCTGTTCCTCCTAAAGATGTTTTTAAATGCAGGGATGATTGTCGCTAATGCATGAACAGAAGTCCATCCTTATGGCCCATACAGGCAGTCATGACCGATGTCCTCCTGTCACCATTGGTCGGACAACCTGAAGACTGAACTTTAAGGTACAGAGCCTTATCCCAGAACACACCTATAGCATCTTTAAAGTTACCTGCAGTTCGACAGTGTCCACTAAACAAATACACATTGGTACCACAATAGAAATCCCTTTGAACCCCAGTTACCCTTGTTAACACATTCTGCCGGCATATTATGTAAGAACTCATAACATACTATGCTATTTACACCCCCTCTGTCCACCACAGCGCCAGAAAAGTCATCCAGTTCCCCTGTAATTGGGTCACGACGATCTTGTACCATCATTCCCATTAAGGAAATTTAAAAAAAGAAAATCCAGTCCATGGCATCTTGCTGCTCTTGGCGTTACTGTGAAAGGTTTCCTCCACTTCTGTTCAGCTCGAAATTTGACAGTGTAGTACCAAAAATGGCCGCTAGGTGCCAGGCTCCATCCATTACCACTGACCTAATGTTCTGAAGTAGTTTAAATATTCTGAAACAATGCTGATTTGTGATGCATACAAATCAGGAAAACTCACAGTACAAGAAAGTCTTCTGTCAGGCCCACAGGTCAACTGCAGACCAACGGGAATGTACAGAAAACTGTCAGAGTAGTTAAAAACATTAAAAACAGGATGCTTCCCTTTTCTGTTAATTAGTCAGCAGCACACAATGTATTTGTGCTTCAAATTTGTCTTTACAAACAGGATTGCATGTTGCACATTTGCGTTTGTGTGTGGGGAGCATTTGTAGCACGTGGCGTGTTTAATCCGACGTGACTGGGTCCGGAGCGTCACTCGCTGTTTCCAAGGAGACCGCCACTGTCTCAGACTCTGTGTCACCCTCCGAAGACCTGTGGGGACAGACAGAAGGACAGATGACAGAGACCATAGAGAGAGATCTTAGTGAGGATAAACAGCCAGATTGTAAAACATAAAATAAAATTCATCCATCTGCTAGTTCTGTTCAGGGTCGTGGGGGGTCCGGAGACAATGGGCACAAGGCAGGAAAGAACCCAGGATGGGGCACCAAACTGTCACAGGGCACACACACCTACAGGCAACTTAGAAATTCCATTTAACCTCAACATATTTTAAGACTGTAGGGGGGACACCGGAGGGAACCTCTTGATGACATGGGGAGAACATGCAAACTCCACACACATGGAGCCATGGTGGAGACTCGAACCCTGGTCCCAGAGGTGTGACGCAGCAGTGCTAATCACTGCACCATGCCCCTGGATCCATTCACCCATCCATAAATCAATCCATTCATCCAATCCTTCTATGCATCCATCCATCCATTCATCCATCCATCCCGCAGTTGCTTTTCCTGCACATGAAAATGCAACTGAAAACGCACTCATCCTCCAGATGCTCGCTCTCTGACTCCTCCGCTACCAGGACCTCATATTCTTCTGCCGCGAAGCGGCACCAGTCAGAGACTTCCCGCCCAGCGCGCTCCACCTCCTGCAGAGGGGATGGGGCAATTAGCGGAGAGACATGGCCCAGGTTGTATGGCACTGAGGCACCACAAGCTTGTGAGCTCACCTTGTGAATGGCAAAGGGGTCCCTCTGCTCATGCTCCAGGTACTTCTCCAGGCTGAAGAAGGTGTCATAGAAGACATGGGCCATGCCACACCGCTTCAGGTCCTGGAGGGTGATCATGCCTGCATTGGGGGGGGGGGGGGACGACGACGACACTGAAGCACACGTCATGTGGTCGGATCACAGCATTGTGAATGGTTACTATGATTGTGGTCAGTACAACCTCTGTGAGACCATGGGCAGTCTGTGGTAAATGCTAACCCGGCCGCTGGGGTCTGACCAGGTCCAGCACCTGGCACATCAGGTCGTGGAAGGGTAGAGGGTCAACACCCATGACCTCCAGGCGGTGGCTCTGTTCCTGGTAGAAGTGCTCCAGCTCGTACATGGACAGGACACCATCGCCATCCAGGTCCATGCAGCGGAACCAGTATTCCACACTGCAGTTCATAGACAGGGGTGCTGTGGGATTACTGCATGGTTATCCCTGGCAGGGAGATAAATGGCTGACAGAGGCATTTAGGGCCCTCAACCATGAGGCCCCACCCACTCTCCCCCTGAGTCACTCGGAGCACGTTCAGTGTGAGGTACACCATGGCCCTAATTCCACAAGGACTACTGCTCAGGTGACCTGCCCCCCCCACCCCCCACCCCCCACATTGATTACCTGGTTGGGGTCTTCTTGTCCTCCTCAGAGATGAGGAACCACACAAACTCCGCATAGCTCATCCTGTGCTTGCTCTGGCCTGAGCTCCCCCTAGAGGCAAGGACAGGAAATGTATGTTCTTTGTTCTTAATGTCACATATCTGACAATTTGCTTCATTAATCAGGAGTTGCAGTGACATTCCTCTACGTGTATTACTGGGGGGTGTGGGGCTGGAGGAGGATATCTGTGGTGTACAGGACATACCTGCTGACAGCCCCGGAAAACAGACGCTCTACGATTCTCTCTGATGAAGCTGTCAGAAGGAACAGAGTGAGGCAAGGTTTAACTTCTTGATGATGGCCCTAATGACGGTAACGGCCACCTTGCTGATGTCTCAACCTGTTTACCATGGTAGTTATACTTCGCCAGGTCCCTGTGGTCTATCAGCAGGTTGTGGTCCGTGTCCAGCTCCCAGAACTTGCAGTAGATGACATAGAAATGTTCGTAGGAAAAATAGTCTGTGACCTGATTGATGTCAGACTCCTCCTCCAGTGCGGCCAGGGTCTGGAGCGAGAGGGGAGGAGCGTGTGATCCAGGAAGGAGCTTTGTAAACACTGAGGATTATTGGTAACCCTGGGGGAGTAGCAAGCAGGAAGTCATACCTCCAGGAAGTTACTCCTCCTCAACTCATGGGCTGTGATCCTCCCTGTCCAGGAGCGGTTGACTGTGTAGAAGATCCGCTGGATCACCTGTCAGGGATAGACTGTTAGTGGACGGAGTCGAAATCCTGCCTACAGACAGGAGGTACCTATAGTTAGCATGATGCCATGCTGCTGGACTGACAGCAGTGACTGTCAGCCTCCCTCCACAAGGGGGCACCGTGCGAGACTTACTGTGGTTATATAGCGGGAGTGGAATTCGGGTGCATCCTTCAAAAACGTCAGGCCAGGGTGACTGTTTACTATGTCCTGCAATCATAGGAAAAACTACAACTTCAGCTTTTTATTTGCATTAGTCTGGAGAACTATGCTTTTTGTTGCAATAGAACTTTTACATCTCAGGGGGTGCCGTGTGCAAATTAGTACCAACATCAAGGTGTTGATGATGGACATGAGGGAGGCTATGTAGGGGAGGAATTATAGGCAGGACAAGCAAGCTAGGGCCCCTACTTTTATATCTCTCATTTTTATGTATACAAGTTCAACACAAGTCAACACAAAAAAATACTTAAAAACACTTTGAAATATAATAGTTTTTAATGTTTTGTAGTCAAACTATGTTTTCAAGGCATGTATTTAACAAAAAAAGTATGTTTGTGGCATTTGCTAACTACTGCAGTGCATGATGGGTATGCTATTTGGAGGCTAAATTTCATCATCTGCAACTGCAAGCAACCTCAGCCCGAGGTGTGAATTTGGAATGGGGGGGCATGGTCCATTTTGCCCCAGGGCTCAGTGTACAGTTTTTCTCCCACTGAGGTCATGTGCAGGTGTAGGAGTTCATAAGCACTGTTGGATGACAACTGGTGCTCAGTAAGTCTACCTGGCAAAGGCACTGATTCGTGAGCTTCTGTGTCTCACACCTGTAATAAAAGGACGAAATCCTCTTGCTCCACGTAAGTGTAGTCTGGTTTGGCCAGAAGGTATACGAACTTGGATGAGTCATCATGACATCGCAGTGACAACCTGACAGAAAAGAGAGCACCATCAAACAAGGATATCCCCCATCTCCAAGGGTGACATGGGTGACTTCTAGGCATTTTCTAATGCCATGCCATGCTGTACAGACTGAAGCTGAAATTTGTCAGCTGTTCTCCTCATCGGATCTCCAGATGTTTCCATCCCAAAGCTCCTCTATCTGACTCCTGAACTTCACTGCCTTCTCCAAATCCTCAGGTTCTGCCCTGCTGAGTTGGATGGGAGCCAATAGGGAACATGGAAGGGCTCCTTACTTCCTCCATGTCTCCATCAATGAGCTGGCAGAGACAGAGCCGGTCTTCCCTCCGCCAGCGCTGTGGAACAGCGGGGCCTTCCAGTAGAGTGGGTAGCCACATGCCTGACAGGGACAGAGATAAGGCTATGTGGTCATCAGCACACCCTGCCTCCTCATTGTGTGTGTGTATGCAGGTATACATGTATACACACACACACACACACACACACACGCATACACACAGTATATTGACATCTACAAAAAATATACATATAACAATAAAACATCTGCATAAAACATACACTTAACAGTATAGCTTAAATAATACTAATTAAATTTACAATATACATTATTATGAACATTTAACAATAAAATAACCAACATGAAAACACCTCAGTTTTTCTGTAGACTGGAGGAAAACTGATGCATGTGGTGGGAATTAACCTATAGCGAAGCTCACAGGCCTTAGTGGAGACTGACACACAGACATCCATCATGGAACTTCACAGACTGGCAGCTAACCGATGCCAGCTAACAGTGGCCGCACCTTGCTGATCTTGCCCATCTCTCGCATGGTGGCCCTCTGCTCCCCCAGCTCTGTGAACACTGCCTCGATCTGGGCTATGGTCCGATCTAGGTCATTGCTGAGGGCCCTGGGGACCCCAGTGGGGAAGTTGAAGCTGGGGATGATGCCCTGCGCGACCTCTCCTGCAGGGGGAGCCGTGTGGGGAAGGGGCCTGGTGTTCTCATCGCTCTGTGCATTTGAGACAGAGAATGAAAGGGGAATGGAGATACGGAGGAGGACTGAGAACGTGATCAATTCTAAGGAATCAGCACATCAGTACAGTTACCATGGCAATTCCAAGTAGCCTGAGCACTGGTCCTCAAGACCCTCCACGGACCCTCCAGTACAGTCTAAATCAAGGGTGGCCAATCTTATCCAAATAGGGGCGGTGGGTATGCGGGTTTTTGCTGCAGCTTCCCAATTAGATTACTAATTAAAAGACTGATTGCCTGGCTTTGAACCTTAAAGGTTATCCCAAAAACCCACATATACACTGGCGCTTTGCGGAAAAGATTGCCCACCCCTGGTCTAGATCATGCCTTAACCTTGTGTACATTGTGGAACCCATCTTGACTCTGGATACGGTGTGGAACCCATTGCAACCCTGGGTACAATGTGGAATCCAACTTAACCATGGGTTCAGTGCAGAATCCTCCTTTACCCCAGGTACAGTGTGGAATCCACCTTAACCCTGGGTACAGTGTGGAATCCTCCTTAACCCAGCCTTGGCATATATTCATAGGACAGGCCCAATGTTTTGCAATAATTCATTTCACAGGACCTGCTGCAGATCAACCACGAAACCACAGAATTCTGAGCTACAGCTCTTCAGTAGAGATGCTGTCACCTCACTACCACCTAATGGGGAGCCCCTGACCTTTGCAATGTATCGGTGCCTGTGGCATGGGCAGGACTACACCATAGCATCCATCTCACCAGCTTTGCCACAATGCTCACCTGCCTATAGTTTCCCTGTTACATCAGCCTGGTCCCCCAATACAGCAAGAGGTAGAAAACAGGGGGTTCACTACTGCAGGGACACAGTGTCCCATGACCTGTGATCAAAGCACTGCTTATATCCCACAAAACGACCATTTCAGGACTGGGACTGTCCTCAAGGACATTGGGGCATGGACACACACACACACACACACACACACACACACACACACACACGCACGCACACAGATGCTCTAACAGCAATGCATTGGCTTGGCAATCAATATAAAATGACTTTACTCACCTTCATGACTTCTGGACCCTGCTGGATCTCCACAGACTTGTGTTCTTCACCAGTGACCTCTGGTGGTAAAGGGTTTACCTTGTCAGTACCCACAGTGATGGATACAGTGTCCTGCAGCGGCTTTGTTGACTCTGGTTCCTGAGTGGGAGTCCCGGTCCCCGAATTGATGGCCACAACGCCTTCTGATGGCCCCTGAGCAAAGCTTTCAATTTGCTCCAGGATCTGCAGAAGCAGAGCATCATCCTGATCCTTCATTTCTTCATCATGGCTGGCTTTGGCACCAGCGGGCCCTTCGGGCAGACCCTCAGGCTCAGCAGGGGCCTCTTGGAGAGTGCCACCTCCTGCATGTTTCTTACTATCTGAGGTTGTACGCTGGAGGTTATCTGTCTGTTGGCCATAGTTTCTGAACCTTGGCTCCTTGTCTGTGTCATGGTGCTCTGAATCCACTGGCATTTCATCAGTTTTGTCACTGGTAGCTCCTCTACAACTTGGTGTTGGAGACCTCACCCTCTCTGTGCCCTGGCATGTATCACATGGCCCTTCCAAGTGGGGCTGCTCAGTGTCCATCACAACCATGGTCTTCTCCCAGGTATTCTGTGGTGTTTCAGCTTCACAGGTGCTTGTGTGTGTAGTGAGGTCTTCCTGCTGTATCAGAGCCTTAGCAACAAATCCTACAGAATCTAGAAGTGAATTCCCTGCCCCTTGGATTTTGTTGTCCATCACCTGAAGATCATGGGGCTCCTTGTCAAAGTACAGAAGCTCCCCAGGTTTCTCATGGTTCTCAACGGTGATGCTGCTTATATTGCAATCAAGGGCGGCAGCCAGGGAAGACACCCCAATATTCTCATGATGCTGTGCCCCATTTTCTGATGGAGGAACCTGGAATGGCAGGCAGTGTGGCCCCTGGACCGAGTTCTCATTGCTGCATGGGACTCCGGTAGCCTCTTGGGCCTCATGAAGGGAAAGGTTTGAGTAAACCGTTTGAATTGAGGATTGGGAGCAAACAACATCCTCATACCTGGGCGGCTGTTCATGGTCTATGATGGGGCAGAGGGGGCTCTGCTGAAACCCATGGAGAGTACTGACCAGTCTGGACCAGTCACTGTGCTCCTGAGCCCCTGGGAGCTCATGCTCAAACCCAAAAGGCCACTTCTTCAGATGTTTAGAGAGCTGGTCCACCACTGTCCGGTAAATAATCTCATTCTCATGGTTCCCTCTGCCCTCAACAAGAGCCTTCCTCTTGATGCATTGCCTGATGATGTCAGTACACTTCTTGAGGTCATTGGAGCACTTGAGTAAGATGTTAAGGCAGGACCTGATGTCTTCCCCAGAGGTTCCGGCATCCACCTTAGTCAACTGCAGAATCTGGGCCATGAGGTTCTCCTCTATTGACGTGTCTGGCAATGAGGTAATAGTGATGCTGCTGTGCTGCTCCGGGGAGGTGTTCTGAGGGATCTCTTTTTGCAGGTCCTCTGGGAGTGTCATGGGGAGATGGGTGAATGGTGGGAGGTTCTCATCATTCTCACAGAAACGCCCTCCTGTAAAGTCCACATCATTGTACCTCTGACCAAGAGGGTCCAGTCGGAACTTCCTACTTGTCTGTAAGGGCATTTGATTGAAGGAGAACTCCTTGACCTTTCCACTAGCCAGATTTATGGCATCCCTTGTAATATCCTTGAGGCTGAAGGGAGTGTGAACAGATGACCCCCTCTTCAATCCAGGAACAGTACGTGGCAAGTTTCTGCGATTCTTTTCTCCATTTACAGGCCTTTGGTGGCGTAAGTTACTTCCAGCTGTTTTCAGTGTGGTGGCTTCTGACACAAATTCTTTAGAGCCAGTGAGTACAGGATCCACTGGCTCAAAACAGAGGCCCCGGTGGGCAGCCGTACACTCCAAGCCATGCATCAGGAGGCTACAGGGTCCTTCGCAGTAGTGCACAACCTGCGGGTGACGCTGGTCCACCAACGCGCTATGGTAATGGTTAACACTGCTGACCACGAGCCGGTATGTGGCTGCCATAGTGACTCAAAGATTTTCAGTGTCACACAAACAAAAAAAACAAGAGGCTAAATGACACTTAGCATAATCTCAATGATGATGTAGGGAACAGGAGCTTGACACAAGTGTTATGCTACAACTTAGTTAGCACTCCATGTAATGTTAGTTGTCGTATTCTTTGCTGAGGTCTATCCACGGTGGCTGCATTCCTTCCTCTTCCATATCCGGAGACCTACATGCGTAACAGTGAACGTGGTCTGCAGTAGACTCCTACATCCTTACGTTCCTCCCTTCAAAGTAAGAGTCTGCTGTAAATGGGAAGCCACCTGTCAGGAAAGAAGGGAGAACTAAAATCAAGTGGCTGTTGAAAATGAAAAATAAACATGGATCAGAGCCACTGCTGTCACAAGCAGAGATTTAACCGTTTGTCAACATTTCTACTGACCCAAGCTCATATATGTAATTGCAGCATCATGGGCTTTTCTGAAACCATATGGGTTTCTGCCACAACTTACCTGCTCTGGCGCTTACTCCTGACCTTTTTTGGAAACTGATATTTTTTTCCACAGGACATTTTCACCACCATGCTAAAAGCCAATTTGAATGAATCCCATCAATAGTTAGAGCAATTTACTAGAGCCCAGGGTGCACTTGTGTATGGGGCTGACTTGTCTTCTGAAAAATATGAAAGTGAGAGGTCCTCTGCCCTGACAGTCACTGACCTTGGGGTACAAGGAGATGGTCAGAGGGTTGAGCAATAACTGTCAAGGAGTTGTGTCACAGCCTGGAACCGCAATCGGATCACATGTCTTTACAATGACAGCAAACCCACAGTTTATGGAACAGCAAGGACGAGAACGACCACTTCCTGAATCTAAAGACATCCCTGCCAGGCTTCCTACTCTCGGGAAGTCTCTCTGCATGGGAATCAGCTGGAGAAATGAGGACTGACGCCAGAAAGACTTCTGAGTATTTGCACTATCAGGTTTGAAAATGCAATGGCACAGTCTCCAAGGTCACAGCCATCCTGAGGTCGCTACCCGGTATCTAAGCATGGATCGACAGGTCTTGCGACACTGTTAGTTACAGCAAAGTGCTTGCCTAACACCTTCCCTCACAACATCCCCAATTTATGTTGATACTGCTGTCAAAGACCCAACAGCAATATCTGTCCTGGGAAGGACCAAACATTCTAAGAGCTCCAGGCAACAGCAGTGCAGAGAGAATCCACTCTTTCAACATGCAGAAAGAGAAGGTGACCTCTGATTGGTCTGCGTGGCTTATTAGGCTCCCCGGTTAAGCTGGAAACGTTGGTGCACAGGACAGCAGAAATGATCGCTACTATATAGGAGGAATTGGTTGCCATGGAAACAGAGCGAGGCTTGGATGGAGACAGGCAGCAGGTATGACTAGGAACAACAGACACTGAGACTGTCAGAGAGAGATGCAAGATGATATTTGTGAATAAAGGTTATTACTTTCAGCCATATTTATTTGTGCTCATAAAAAAATTGTAGGCAAGTCCCAGAAGGTGGAGTTTGCTACCTACTTTAATATTTTAGGCGTGGGTTGGAGCTGGAATCACATTGTGCAGAAAAGTGAGTCAGTGTGAAGGTCCCACAATGACAGACACACAGATATGTCTTTGTGTGTCTATCTGTCTGTATGTATGTCAGTATGTGTGTGTGTATGTGAGACTAGCACCCCCCCTTTTCACTAATATCACTCACAGATCATTGCTGCCGCCATCTTCACCCAGGATGTGTGCAATCATAATGTTTTTCATTTAACAATATTTTAAATTTAATTCCTATCCTATTATTTTCACATTCCTCAGCCCAGTTGTGTGATTAACAGTATGAAGCCTATGTTTATGCAAATCTTTTCCGATGTGCCGTTTTTTCAAAGGCATTGACATGAAAGCATTACTTTCCCTGCTGACACAGAGACACACACAGACACACTATGCACACTCACACCCTTGTTCCTTTTTTCCAGAAACAAAAAAAATATAAAACAAACGGATAAAAACTAAACTACTTCCTGGCTGTGAGGAGTGTTATGGCCTGGCTTTGATGAGCAATACAGCCCAGTTTTAAAGAACATGGCCCGGCTTTGAGGAGCACTATGGCTTGGCTTTGAGCAGTGTTACAGCCCCGCTTTGAGGAGCGTTACGGCCCGAACTTGGGTAGCGTTACGGCCCGTCTTTGAGGAACATTATAGCTATCTTCGAGGAGCATTTTGGCCTGGGTTTCAGGGGTGTTACGGCCAGACTTTGAAGCTCTCCAGCAGGGGAAGCTCATCTCTACCTCTTCTCACCTCTCTTCCCTGCCAGCATCCTCTCTAGATGGGACTTCCTTGGCTACAAGTCTGGAACCGCAGTGACTTCGGCCATATCGCAGAGACAGGAAGTGCATGTCACATGACGGCCTGCCCTAGCCTATCGCTGAGGGCCTGACAGAGGCTACACTGTATTCCCAAAGCAATGGGACTGATCCTGTTATTACTATCTGCAATCTCATTACACTCATCACACAACTGTGATTATGATGAGACAGAGCACAGCACAATAAGTCTCGACAATAACCGGTAATTAAATCCACCCAGTAACACGATTCACAATGTTAAATCAACCACAGGGTGCCGCTGTGGCTTAGTGTTACCTCAGGCTGTGGGTACGAGTCCCCAGAGATTTTTACTGTAAACCAAATTATGCACATAGATCCCAGCTGCCAAATGATTATAAAAGTCTCCAAACAACTCAAGGAAAATAACGGATAAAGAAAGAGCACAAAGAGGAAGAGGCAGAGGGAGACATAGAGGACAAGGAAGTTTTTTCTATTATATTTTTAATGACATAAGAGCCATTGTGCTTGATAATGTTATCAACTACAGCATGAGCTATAAAGAAGCTGGGCAGCGCATGCAGCCGAATTACAGCCGTTACACTGTTGCTGGAATTATTAGGATGTTTAGACCTGAGAATGGGTAAGTCTTTACAGTATTAATGTATAATTGGTATTTTCTATGTCAGAGGAACTCAGTTTTGACAGATTTTTGGGTAGAATTGATAGAAGATCATCCAATGGTGGAAGAAACTGTTTGTTCAGGGCAGAAAAAGACAGAGAAATAGTCAACATGGTATTGGCAAATAATCCAATAAGACTACAGGAAATCCAAACTTGGGGCATAGAGGACAATGGTATCTTCAATAACATTAGGGCTGTTTCCATATCCACTATTGACCAGTTGTTAGAAAGGCAAAGGATGAGCATGAAGCAATTATATAAAGTTCCCTTTGAGAGGAACTCTGATTATGTGAAAGAAAGGCAATATCAATATGTTCACGTGAGTATATCCAAGTTTGCTTACAGTATTCATTGTTTTTTGGGTTAATATTTCCCTGATAAACATTGTCTCCATTTAGAGTATACTTGAGCTTGATGCACTTGCTGAACTAAGTGATATATACACTATATTGCCAAAAGTATCGGGACACCCCTCAAAATCATTGAATCCAGGTGTTCCAATCCCTTCCATAGCCACAGGTGTATAAAATCAAGCACCTATGCATGCAGAATGCTTCTCCAAACATTCCCGAAAGAATGGGTTGCTCTCAGCAGCTCAGTGAATTCAAGCGTGGTACCGTGATAGGATGTCACCTGTGCAATAAGTCCATTTGTGAAATTTCCTCATTACTAAATATTCCATGGTCAACTGTTAGTGGTATTATAACAAAGTGGAAGCAATTGCAAGTCAGCCATGAAGTGGTAGGCCACATAAAATCACAGAGTGGGGACCACACATGCTGAGGTTTACACTGTGCAGAAGTCGCCAACTGTCTGCAGAGTCAATAGCTACAGACCTCCAAACTTCGTGTGGCCTTCAGATTAGCTCAAGAAGAGTGCACAGAGAACTTCATGGAATGGGTTTCCATGGCCGAGCAGCTGCATCCAAACCTTACATGACCAAGTGCAATGCAAAGTGTTGGATGCAGTGGTGGAGAGCACGCTGCCACTAGACTGTAGAGCAGTGGAGACGTGTTCCCTGGAGTTTCAGGGGTTGGGCTTGGCCCCTTAGTTTAATGATGCAGCATTCAAAGCTATTTTCATGTTCCCAACTTTGTGGGAACAGTCTGGGGATGGCCTCTTCCTGTTCTAACATGACTGTGCACCAGGACACAAAGCAAGGTCCATAAGGACATGGACGAGCAAGTCTGGTGTTGAGGAACAGTGAGTCTTCTTCAGGCAGTGGTGCAGCGGCAGAGACATGTCAGGGATGAATCTGTCACTCCAGATGTTTTTTTCCCAGTTGTTTGGCAAGAGAGCCCATTCTGTGCCATTCTGATGAACATGTGGCCTGATCCACAGGAATGACAGGATAATGTTTAGTGTTTTCAGCTGTGGTGTTTATTACAATACATATTTCATTTTTTGGCATTAGTACTGTAAAGCATATATGTTTTAATCACCTGTAACATTGGTATGAATATGTACATTATTTTTCAGGCTTTGAATGTGGATCATTTTTGCGGTTGATTATCGTCAACATGGATGTTTGTTTATTGAAAATGGTTCGGTATTTCATTATTGGCTTTGTTCATTATTATTGCCACGCAATGTTTCATTCTGATGATGGTGATTTGTTTATTTCACACCGTCTTACTCACTGCTCCATTTGGGTTACATATTTGCCGAGTTTGTATTCAATTCTGACTCGGTTGTATGGTTTTGAAGGTTGTGTGTGGAGTTTTTCAGCTATTAGAAGGTTTCTCCCCTGTGTGTGTGTGATTTTGAGGATGTGGTATTAGATTACAGCCTATTCTGAGGTTGAACATATCCAGTTGGGAAAAACTATAATTGTATACAGGCATTTTGCTGAACAACAGTTTTTTTGGGTTTCCAGTTTTGCAGCTGAACATGCAAAAGACTACAGTAAACATGTTACTGTATATGCCAGCAACAGTTTTTTGCTGTAGTGTGTAATGACTGCTCAGTGTCTATGTGATGACTGGCTTGATGCATGATCTGAAAGCAGTGTTTGGTTTTGTGCAAAGATAAAATGGATTTGAGTAGATTTGTTTAATTTTCTGCAAGATGAGTCAAAGGTTTTGTGAATGTAGCTTGAAAACTGGGTTTTGTGTTTATGGTTTTGAGGAAATGGAAGGTTTTAGGAAATTTACTTTAACAGTTTCAGAAAAGCTGTAACTGACGGATGGCTGACCAGCCACAGACAGCAGCTTCCCTCTTTATGGCCAGTGCGTCTGGGTGGTGCTATATGCAAGCTAAGAGCACGAGGGGGGACATCACTGCCAAGCAGGGCCTGCTGGGTAATTAGAGTGGCAACCAGGAAGAAGTGACACATACAGTATATACTGGAGCCTCCCAGCTAGCAACAGAAAGAACAGCCAGGAAGACAATAAAGTCAGAGTGAGACAGTGTAATGCGTGAATACTGTGTGTGCACTAACCACAGGTCCCCTGCTATTACACAAATTATGCCATAGATTAGGAGTCCGGTGCTTTAACAATTACTCCCCCTGCTGTTACATTCAGTACATTACAGCCCTTGCATTTTCTGACTTCACAGCACTGCAGCATTTTCATACCCGGGCATTTTATTTTCCGATTTGTGTAGGCGTGCGCCAGCAGGGCCGCGGCTCGGATCTGAACCCACGACCTTGCAGCGTAGAGCACGAACAAACGTCTGCTCTTGGTGGGAAGAGGCTCGGAAACCACAGCCTGGGCAGCACGCGCTGCCGGTCGCCATGGAAACACTGGCCGAATCTCTGAAACTGCGGGAAGCCAGGCGTACTGACATCTCACTCACAAACTGTCTTCCTGGAGTAATGAAACAGGAAGGAGGTTATCGGGTGCCCTTCTTGGGGGGGGGGCATTAAGTGTACGTATTTAAATGCATCCCAAAGAGAGACTGGGGGCCATAGTGTAATACCCTGAAGACAAAGTTGGGACAGGGGCCAGGGGCCTGATCATAAGCCCCCAGGACCTGACAGCATTAAAAGCCCCCCGGGCCAATCTAAGGTATTGTTCCACCCTGGAGACGCAGATCCTTAGCTGGCCAGTAAGAGGCGATGTTTCATCCAGCCAGACCCGAGAAATTCATGTACAATGAAAAGGCAAGGTGGAAATGAATATTTCCTGTAATAATTGTGCATGTGACACTATCTGTGATCATGTACACACCGGAGTTTGAATGAGCCTCAAAGCGTGCAAACAGATACATGCAGAGGAGAGTGGATCCCTCCATGCACCCAGACGTGACAGTGTGCACAAACCTTTCAACGGGAGGCTATGTGGAATGATCCTTCCCCCTGCTTTTCCCAGGAGTTTGATTAAACTTGTCAAAAAGAAGCGTTTAGAAAATACCATTTCCAACGATAGACCTCACTGGTGGGTTAGGGAAAGTAACAGCGTTTCTATGGCGATGGTGAGTGTTAAGAACGCACTGTGCCTCTGAAGCCCTAACCCCCCCCACCACCCTCCCAGATCTCCCTGTCCAATACCAACCCAACGCAGTGTGACTGACACGCAGACCAGACATAGAATTAAACAATCACACCAGCTGCTAGCCTGGCATTGAAACTGCACCATTGGGCACGGTGTCCACATGCAAGGAGGAGGGGCTTTGGACGTCCCTTTGAACCCAGATCCCTCTAAGCAGAGAGAGGCCCGGAGACGAATTCACAGAGAAGAGGGCAGCCTACATAAGCCCGCGACCCTTATTTGTATGTGTGACATCATGGGCAGAAGGCGGGGATGCCAATCTGGGTAGGGAGGGTCAGGTGACCGTGAAGCTTGGCATTAATTGGTTCCAGCTGTCCCATTCACCTGGGTGTGCATACGTGTTAGCATGTTAGCATGACAGGGACTTCACCGGATACTTTTTCTCCTGCACAATCTTTACCTGGAAATGAACCTCCTGGTCCTTTGGGGTTTCCCCATGTCACGTGGCTCTAATTCAGATCATGCTGGGTAACGCCCCCCCACCCGGGCGCTGGTTTTAAAGAACATGTCCTTCCAACACATGTACAGATAGACTGAAAGCTTGCAGTCAGCATGCATGTTCTCTCGGGAATATCTGAAAACAATGTCAGACGGATAAACGCGCACCCCCTCACTCCCGTCTCCTGGCTGCCTGGAGGGGCTCACTAGCAGCATGTCCTTCTGCACTCTGAGCTACAGGGGAACAATGTGGGTTTTATTCCCAATTTTTCTGGCACACAGCAAATGGAAGAATTCACTTCGCACTATTTCCTCCTTTCTGTTACGGATAGAGAGCCGGCGAAAAGGAAGTTTCTTCTATTTGGCCAGAAAAACTGTCTGCTTTTTACTTTGTGAAGGCTTTGTGTGCCTCGTTCTGTCCATGTGCTACCAGTAGGTGGCAGAGTGGCTAAGGAGCCACACTTCACTATGCTCCCTTTTTATATTCAGCTCCCTGGACCCACATTATATAATATAATATGGATACATAAGGACAGCCCAAAAAATCCAGCTATTCACCTAAAAATCAAATCAGTATCTAACATCTGTTTCCCCCATTTACACGCAACATCTTTTCTATGGTCTTTAAATGCATTTACATTTTGAATATTTCTTCAAGCCACAATTATTAAAAGATTCTGATTAAATACTGAGATGCAGAGAGCTGTCTCCCACTTCGCAAAACTGCCGCTTTTTGCCAGCCAAGGAAGTCTGCAGTTAATTTGGAGAGTGAGTCTGCCGAAGTTACATGCGGTACAGATGGTAAGCTTCTCCTGAGAAGCATTTATAAATGCTGCAGCACGGAAGCACTGAGCCTTTACAGAGCATGTGCAGAGTGCAGGGATGGCAGCTGCAAAACATACAGTCATGTCCGGACCAGACTGCCGATCCAACACAAGTGGGGCAGCATCCCAGCAAACCAAGGGAGAAGGTTCTAGAACAGGCTAACTTTAAGGGATGCTGAACTGAACAACAATCTGCTGCTCATTCCTGGGCTTGGAGCTTGCTGAAGGGAGAGACTTGTGTTCTCAGTATGGGGAGAGCGCTTGGTTATGTCTGACTGACAGCTCAGGGACCGTCTAAAAAGACTGCTGCTATTTTCCTCTGCTGTGAAGGAATGACGGAGCCAGTGCCGCTGCTCCCAGTCCCTGGGGATTCAATCTCACATAAACACATTTGTGCCGCTAACAGGAGTCCTTTTCATAAAACTATGTAATTCAGAGCACAGCTGAATGTGAGACTCAGTGCCAAGCCCGAGGGAAACAGTGCCTAGAAATTAAGTAATCAGAATGGATGTATGGTTAATATTTATAGATATCTGACTTTTCCCGACCAAGGTGTGATAAGTGTGATAAGTAGCTCCCTGCTGTGGTCACAGTGGATGGGTTCCATGCTGAGACATTGACTGTCCCCTAAGGGGAGCCGTGCACTAACTGTGTGAAACTGCTGATTCCCATCTGTCACATCCAGCGGCTATGAGTCACACCCCCACTGGACCACTGGGAAGCCACCCTGCTTTTCACACCAGCACAGCCTACATGGTTGTTACTGTACACTGCACTGTTTTGATGTGTATTGTATGATGTGTCTGTCCTGTGATGGATCGACATCCCATCCAGGTTGTCCCCTGTCTCATTTTGTGGGTGGATGAATAGATGGATGGATGGATGGATGATGGATGTCCAGCCACTTATCCATGAGTCTATGGACATTGACCAGACCACACCCACCTTCCATGAATGTTCAAATGTCTGACAATGAAGTAGCTGTTAAAAACATCAGGTGTCCTGCTTGGGCATCTCAGAGTCAAGGTTGGGATTTTTGTTTTCTGGGACCACTGGTGCTGAGACAAGGACAGAGCTTCTGTTATCCAGAAAAAGACGGAAATTTGCCAAACGGCGACAAGGTCGTCAGGTGGGCTTTTGAACAGTGGACAGCCAATCAGAGCCTTTAGGGCACGTGCAGCTGCTTGTGGATGCGAGCTCGCGGAGGGGGGTGGGTAATTCGGGCTCGAATGCATGAATGAGACTTGGGATATCCCCCCCCCCCCCCTCAGATGTTCAGGGACGGGTGGTCACGGATAGATAAACGCCCTCCCTGATTTCAGTTAGGATTTCAGTAGTCCCGCGGACAGGAAATATCTGCCCAGATACATGTGAGCAAGAATCGCTGCCTTTCAGCATCGTCAAACAGGTGACCCGACAGTAAACACACGCCGGATCACACACCTTATTCACCGCTAAGGTTACAGGAGCGCTCGTAGTTATACTGTATAGTTACTCCCACGATGCTCCTCGGCAAAGATGAAGACAAGCGATCTCAACACGAGCACTAAGCCAAGCGATCTTGAATCGACTAGCGTAGATAATCTTGGAAACAAGCAACAAAACAGTCCCGTCAATACGAATAAATAACCGGCCACCGATAATTTACATAGATCGCCATTTAAAATCGGGGTCCTGTGAAGCAAATGCATTTCATGCCTCCTGTTACCGCATAAAATCAGACTAAAAACCTGGGTCACATATCACATACTAGCCAACTCTCTGCTAGGAGCACGATTTAAAATCGAAATTTCGCACAGAGAGCAATTCCGTATGCCTGGAAGTTACTTATGACATTATCGCCCCCGTCTGTAATGTCTGACATATAATGGTAGAAACTTCAAAGTTCAGTTCCTCCACGGACCTGAAGTCTTTCAGTTCGGTCGTGCACGAAAGGTATTGATGCAACCGGATCCGTGGTCTGTAAACTTCAACTCCAGCTCACTTAAAACGCGAAAGCCTTTTAAACAAAGGAAATGCGGACGCACTCACCACGCTTCCTCAGCGCATAGTCCCTGGACCTTCAGTCTCCATCTGCAGTCACGATCGGCCGGAGGAGACCTCTCTCCCACCCAAAGGCACGGAGGACAGCAATTATTTGTTTTACATCTTCCCCGGGGAAGTAGCCTGCCGCAGCCCCGCAGATCAGGGCGGAGATGTTGGAGCTCTGGAGCGACGCTGACGCCCAGCGCCGCGATGTCCTGGCCGGGATCCGCAGCCGCGGAGCGCCCCAGTCCGCCGATGATCTCAGTGCATGATCTCAATGCGTATGAACAAAGTTTGCGGCCAGGATGGCGAAGTCGCCGCCTTCCGTGCACGTCTGCCGTGTCCTGCCTTTTAATGCATGATCACGAATGCTCATGATCATCGGCATCTCACAAAATGTCAACCTTTTATCCAGCACTTAGCAGATTTTACATCACTCGTCTCTATAGTAACCAGGTACAGAAATACACCTAATAGCTTCAAATTTCATTTTTAAAATAGCTGGCTGTTTTCCTTAAGAGCTTCGAGGTATTTTCATCCTGAATGTCAGTCTCCACATCTCTGCATCCTTTTTCCGTTAATCGCGGTTTACTGCCTGGTCTAACAATATAGCAGCAAGTTCATTTTTAGTCTTGAAAAGAGAGTGTTTGAGGAGTGGGCTAAACTCAGGAAAAGCACGCTGAGGAATCTCGAAATATAGCGGGCGAATCACGATGAGTTGGCATGCCAACAGATTTTCTTTCTGGATGCAACTCTGTAAATGAATGGAAAATAAAGCAAATGAAATAAAAACAAGCTCCATAATGTACGAACTGTGGTCATTTAAAGGTGACAGAACCCGCTCTACTGGGGAGCTTAATTCCCTGCCTGCAATGATTGAGATAAATACGCTACTTCTGATTAAAATTAACTGCTAATCGACCTCAGGACCCCCCCCAGCTTCATCCAGACGGAGACACCTGCCTGGCCCTGTAACGGAATCTAACAGAATATTAATTCAGCGTGTTCTAATTACAAATTCATTTATGTTCTACACTACACTCTCAGAAAAAAGTGTAAAATTTTCTACCTTTGCTTGTCACTTGGGCTGTAGCCTTAGCTGTAGATAATTGTACCTTTTAAGGTACATTAATGGACTACTGAGGAACATTTCTATATCACTGATGGTATGTTAATTCTGTTTGTACCTTTGAGATGTTCCACAGAGTCCATTTCTGTAAATTAAACTGTATATTTACAAGGGTTCAGCCCCAGTGTGAAGGTACACATTTCACCCTTTTTTCTGAGAGTGGAGGGACATAGGAATCAGGGGGCATGGAGCAGCGCATACCCCCAATATTTCATTTGACTTCATTCACCCTGCCCCCCCCCCTTGAAAAAAAATATATCTTTACATTTTTAAATTGTATCCCCAATATTAAACTCTTATGCCCTTGTTCAGCACTATTTGGCATTGATGTCATGTCATATCATTTATCTTCACGCACAAGTAAGTTTAAATTCTGCCTTCTGTTTGTCTCTAGAGAAGGTCATGGTGGCTTCCTGGAACAGCTCTTGATCCATGTTTTTTTGGAGGGCCTTACAGTCAGAAGTAAAGCTCATTTCAGACCATAATTGCACAGCTGCAATCTGTAATGGGTTTCATCAATCTGTAACATGATTTTATGAATCTGTATATGGGTTTATCAATCTCTATCAATTTTCTGTAATATGGCTTCTATATGTAACAAGACTTCTTCAATATGTAACATAAGAACAAAAGAAATTTACAAATGAGAGGAGGCCATTCGGCCCATCAAGGTCATTTGGGGAGAACTTAACTAATAGCTCAAAGTTGTTAAAATCTTATCTAGCTCTGATTTAAAGGAACCCAGGGTTTTAGCTTGTGCTACACTAACAGGGAGACAGGATTCCATACTCTAACTATACACATTGTGTAAAGAAGTACTGTCTCAAATTCATTTTAAAATGTTCTCCCGCTAATTTCCACTTATGGCCACAAGTTCTAGTATTTAAACTCCAGGCTAAACAGTGTCAGGGTCAGCTCCTGTTGTCTCAGTCTTTTGTGTCCTTTCACCGTTTGGCCAGCAGACATCGCTGGCCATCCTGTCCCTCCTGTCAGTCTTTGTGTTTCCCCTGTTTTCTGTCAGCTGCATGGTTCAACGTGTTGAGTGTTTAA
The DNA here is from genome assembly GCA_026777045.1 of Hyperopisus bebe. Lineage (NCBI taxonomy): Eukaryota > Metazoa > Chordata > Actinopteri > Osteoglossiformes > Mormyridae > Hyperopisus > Hyperopisus bebe. Next base: position 25,054,572 of record JAODJW010000081.1, read on the forward strand.
ATTATGTTGACCCCTTTTCCTGGCATTCCTTCTTAAGGTATGGTGACCAAACCTGTACACAATATTCTAGATGGGGTCTAATCAAGGAATTGTATAATCGTACCCTCACCTCCCTTGACATACTCCACACAACTAGAGATGTAACCCAACATCCTACTGGCCTTTTGTATTGCTTCCCCACACTGGTGAGAGTGGGACATGGAAGCATCAACATACACAGGAAATCTTTCTATAATCAGCTACCTTTATTTCAGTGGAACCTATCAGTGGAAATATGTGTATATTTCTGCTCCCTGCATGGATTACCTTACATTTATCTATGTTAAATTTCATCTGCCAGGTATCAGCCCAGTCAC
>JAODJW010000081.1:25082948-25113985 GCA_026777045.1 Hyperopisus bebe
CGGGTTATGATTTATTGGCGGGGCTACAACCCCCCCCCCCCATCCCCCCCGTAATTTACGCCCATGGGGCAGGTGCTCAATCAGCAAAATGTGCCAAATGGGGGGCATGTTCCCCTTGGTAAAATTCGAGAAGGGACTCTAAAGGGTGGAATTTTCAACTGTAGTGTAAAAGGGGCTAATGCCCAGAAAAAAGCTGGGGACACAATTCAAGACCTTAAATTTTACATTAATTTTAAATTAGAATAAGATTAATGAACGAGTACCATCCACCACGCCGTAAAGAATTTACATACAAAATAAGACAGAAACAATTACATCACCAGTTAATCAGAATGTGATATTTCTACCCAGACAAATTTAATATAACAAAAACATCCTCCTGTGGCAGACAGTAGGGGGCAGTCTAATTGGAATTCAGTTTAAATGAGCGTCCTGGCATAGCACAGGGTTAGGTTTGTGTACTGTTCTGTAAGCATGACTATACCCCATACTGCTTGTCACTGCAGTCAGGTTTGAGACAGACAGACACAGACACACACACAGACTCCTGCTTCAGGAGAGGCGTCTGCATTCGAGGTAGCCAGTCCGGAGCTCACCACCACAACAAATAAACCACAAAGAAGTGGGATTTTCCAGAACAAAGGCATCCTATTCCAGAAATGCATCCTGCTTCATCGCTCGAGTTTCCGTTTGATCTCAGGGCTGGTTTCACTATTACACCCCCACATGAACCTGTGTCTAGTTTCAGTCTGACCAGAACCCCTGCCAGGCTGACTCGCGATCAACACAATAAGATAGACCACGCACGCTGCAGAGGGTTATGGGTAATAATATAAGGAAGATGCCAAGGCCTTTAGGAAGGAACAGGATTACGTCCCAATTGACCAACAATTTACCCACCTTGATTCACACAAACCACCTGAAACCCTCAGTAAATGATTTATTTATTTTTAATGGATTAAGTCGTTAGCTTATCGCCTGTCCTGGAAACGTATGACAGTCCCTCTCACACGGAGGCTCTGAAGTTAGACAATTGTATGACAAGAAGCTTTTGGCAAAAATCAATTCACGTGTCTCTCAGCTGTAGTCGGGCTCAATGACTGGTTTATGATGCTCCTTGGCCAATGAAAATCAGGCGTTGCAGCCCCGTGACCTGGGACGGCAGTTGCCACAGCAACACCTGCCTTCTGGAACACTCATGAATGCTAAAAAGCTTTCAAGAGAAACCCTGATTCAGACTGCATCTCGGGTCATGTGACTGGTGACGTTCCCCAGACAACCAGGGAGATTAAATATACAGTGGAAGCAAAATAAATAAAAATGCTCAGTGTGTGACTCAGAAGTGCTCCCAAACGGGGGCGGGGACGGGGATGGGGGGTGGTGGTGGTGAAGTGTTCCCAAGATGTCTGGTTTGCCTGTCACATTCTATCCATCACCCATTCAAGGTGGCACACATGTTCAGTCCTGCTCTTCCTCAAGAGGGTGACTATAGCCAGTTTATCTGACATGAGATGAAGCTACAGAATCATGCTGAAAATGGTCAACAGAAAATGCAACAGGTTTGGGAATACAGTGACGGAAGACAATGTATACAAACCTGAGCCATAAAAGAAAACGACTGTAATGGATGGTTGGACAGATAGATTAGATTAGGATGGATGGATGGCTAGATAGATAGATAGATGGATGGATGGATGACCTGAGCTGAACCACATGTACGGCAATTCTGATCTGCCACCTGGTGGCTTTTTGTACTAGCGACAGACCAGATCCTGAATGTACCAAAGTCTCCCTCTGGTGGAGAAAAAACAGCAGGGAAGCTGCTTAAAGCGAAAAGATGTTCAAAAGATCATGGGTATCCCATGTAATTTGAATAAAGTAGAACTGATACAGGCTGCCTTTAAGTCCTTCTCGGAAGATCCGAGTAGAGAGTTGGAAAATCGTAGTTACGACATGACGCGTGTTCAGGTGGTTAAGTCGGAGCAAAATGGAGGCGACAAGGAAGCAACTTTTTGTTTTGCTCTATATTTCGTTCCTTCAACGACAAAACGCATTTGTAGCGTTAATTGAACTTTTCGCAATTCCTTGCTCAAACAGCAGGTAGCTGACCAGCTACATATTGGCCTATCAAATATTGAGACAAAAACCTATAATTTTTCACGGCACACCGTTTAATAACAACTTACTCGAAATTAAACACAATTCAGAGTTCTGCCTTTCTGACGCCTTACACAATGGAGCTATTTGTTGCCTCCGCCACGATTGTTGTATGACACGCACCTAACTCGGGGCTTAAAGAATATTCCGAGTATCCCACCTGTAAATATGACTTCGTAGTGGCGTTCATGTGCTCTCATCTCGTAGGCCTATTCACAATTTTTTCGAAATGATTTAGAAATTTCAAAGTGATACATTTTTTTAAATTATGACGTATAAAACCCGAATAACCTAGGCCTAGCTTACATTTATTATGGATATTCAAAGATGTATGAATTAAACACAGGCATTTCACAAGTAGGCCTACAACTGGATTAGAAGTAAATGTTATAATTCTGCTAATTGGAATTTCAGGTTTAAAGTTTAAAGGAATAAGAAAGCAAACAGAAGAAAAACATCCCAACTTTATTGGACACAACGTTCTATAAAGAACTAATAACATGTATGGGACTGGAATACAACCATGACGAAGACTTTGGTACTTGAAATTAATAAAGACCTTGATGTCCAGCGTTAGCTCGACTTCGTGGCCAGACGTCTGCTGGTAAAATGAAGGAAGTGCAGAGGCGGGTGATAAACAGACAGACACGACCTGCATGGAAACTGCAAGTGAGCAGAACCGCAAAGCCGATTTTTTTTGCCCTCATTTCCCATCTTTATAAATTTATGAACCCGACAGTAAGCAAAACTTCATCTAAAAATGCGAAGGACTTCTTGCTCATTCCCAGTATCTTCTGGAAGATACCTCACGAGAGGTCCTTCTCCTCAACCGTGGGTTTTTGGGTTACGGCAGAGAAGAGCGCTTCCCGAGACGCGCGCTCACTTCACTTGTGTATTTTTGAATTTTCCTATTTGTCCAGTTGACATTAAGCCGCGCAACAATACTGTCGAAGCTGTCCGCACAAGCGAGTTAAAGCGTATAGCCCCCCCAGGAACGGAACCAGTGCCTGGACCGGATTTACTGGGAAAAAGGACAGGAACTGGGACCTGCACCGCTATCATAGAAAAGGTACGGTGCCAGTGTGTACAGAAAACAAACTTGGGACAGCGAGCCAGCTAAATAAATGCTTCTGAACCGCTGTGTATTTAAATACAGTTTATTTACAGTGAATGTTTACCCGGAGATCACTCTGGAAACTCACTTCTGAAGCGGGGCCGCCAGCTCTCCCGCAGGTCCGGCTCAGAGTGCGATCTCTCGCCGAGTGGGCGGGGCGCCGGCTCGCCCGGGATAGGAGGATGGCAGCGCCCTCGTTGGGTGGGCGGAGCGCCGGCTCGTCCGGGATAGGAGGGCCGCAGTCTCCTCCCCGCTCGTACCAGGCGGAGTGCTGAAGCTGAAAGTAGGGGAGGGCAGCAGAGCACCGAGCGGTATAAATAAAATATCACACGCTATTCTCCGAAGCTGGACTAGGTGAAGCAGCGCACGCTTTCCGGTGCCTGGTCGCCTAGGGAACGGGGTGGTTGCACTTAAAACATTTTATATTATCGACCGGCGATTTAGTGAAAACTTCGCCTGCGTTTGGCCGCAAGTCGTAGCGCGGGTGTGTGGTGTGGAGGAGGGGGACAGCCGCCCCGGAGCACAGCGGCCCGCCGTCCACATCCAGCGCCACAGGTCCACAGGTGAGCGGATGGCCACGGTGCGCCGGATGGGTCTGCGGTCCGATCTGCAGACGGGTGGGTCTCCGGTAACGTTTTGGCCGGCGGTAATGCTCCACTAAACGTGCATTTCGGAGCTGGGACGCCAGCAGAAGCGTGTTCCGTTTTGGCTTCCCCGGTGCTTTACTATAAGCGGTGTCTAGAATGTCAATTCAGAAAACGGCGCGACACGTGAATGAAGCTGCATTTCCAAAGCGTAATTTAGGTGCACGAAGGTCGCCATCTTCCGCCCTGCGCTGTGCTCCGTCTTCAGGCGTGTAGCCTGAACCTTCCACCTTCCCCACCACGAATACCTGCATTATCTCACCGTTTACCGCACCTGCAACCTGCTGCATCTCCGGGTTGCTGCAAATTCAGAGCATCTCAGTCACCTGGGCCACTAATAACAAGGTTCAGCGACACATTCAATGATTAATCTGCCGCTGTTAATAATAATAAATCAGATAACGTTAACGCATATAGTTATGTAGTTATTCATGTCCTTAGCTATCAACCACACCTCTTTATAAACACTTAGTGAATATGTCACGGTGTGACTGCTTAGAGAGATGTGGCTCGGAGAGGGTTAAATTCACTTTGATGTACAGGTATCTGGTTGTATGTGGGGGTCTACATCAAGTCTTTTATTTTATGTGGTTGCAGTGCCTGATTTCCAGTGCAATTTACAAACCTGTACCACGTACAGGAAGCTCAAATAGTGACTGGTTTGGTTGTTGGGGAACCTGTCCCAGGTTCTGAAAGTTCAAACAATCTAGCTGTTGGGAAAGTTTCCTGAGGTAGTGTATCAACGCAATCGGCAGAACAGAACCTTCTAATGAGAAATGTAGGTTTAAAGATGTCAAAAGTGAATTAGCCATTTGCTGTTTTTAAAGTAAATAAAATATGACTTGGTGTTTACTTATGGGTGTGAAGCCAGAAATAAATTTCATGGGTTACGGGCAACCCCACACATAGGTTGGTCTGTGTAATTTTACTGCCTGGCTACGTACCTGATCTGTGACAATTTTTATTTTATTTTTTTGTTGCGGGCGGTAAAATCCCCCTTTTTAATTACGTGGCTATGTGCTTGGTATGGAGGCTCATTAACTGTACAGGAAAAGAATGTGACCCCCCCCCCATATGTGTTATGTCTTGTGCACAGGAGGGAGCGGTCGCAGTCTCACCAGCCCCATCTGTCCGCAGCTCTCCTGGGACCAGCGAGGTTTCTCCCTGGGGCTCCCGCCTGCGACAGGCTCATGACTTCTGACCGGGACGCCGAAGTCATAGCTGAGCCACAGCGTGTCCAGGAAGCCTCTGAGATCTGTCACCCGGTAGGAGGCCGGCCGATTTCCTTGCTGTATCGCTGGGGCTCCCCACCCTTAATGGGCGGGGTTGTGATGTTATTCAGAAAGGGGGTGCTGCTGCAGTTCCCCTGTCTTACCTGGGTCGATGTGACTTGCACCCTCTGTGGTGTTTGGAGCTCTCTGTAACGTGTGCTTTGCATGTTCCGATCTTTGTTCATGTCAGACAGCAGACCTTTCACTTCCAGGCTTTGGCTGTTTATAATTCAGTCAGGGGTGTGTTCTTTGTTTAAACGGGCTTCCCCATGAACACCTTCCTGGTGGTCACAGTCTCTACACCCTGCCGTCTCTGGGGAGGGGCCACTGTGGAGGGGGCTGAGCATAGGGGTGGGCAATATGATGTAAAATTATCACTATATTTTCCACATTTTGGACAGTGACAGTATATATTAGATGTTTTTTTTCTCAAGTTTTGGGAGGAGTAGCATGTCCTGCCCCTATTAAAAATATTTTATATGAAGTACAATTTATTTACTGTTACAGTTGGGTATGGGCAGTCATTTCAATAAATATAAAGAGTGATATGGGTAACGGTTTCTCATTTGTTTCATAATTGTCGGAGTAGCAATGCAAAGGGAATGACAAGCCTTTTTCACCTGAAAAGAATGCATTTTACAGTTCATTTCAAATAAATGCAGGGTTGACAACTTTGGTCAACTGACTGGAGTGAGATTTTCAATTTGAATAGTCTGCACGCACATGCACATGCATTTACATGTGTATAACAGATTTATTACCTTGTAAATAATCTGAAGGGTTTGCAAACTTACCCCAGCGCTTTTAATATCGCTAATTTTAGGTTCATAATGGAATAAAATAAATTTGCCGTAAGATTTCTTGAGTGTCATGCCAGATGTGTGAGAGTTGGCAGCCCTAAAAAAAATAACATTACTTCATACAGCTGACGTTCATTGGTGTGGGAAACGGCAATACTAGTGTTAATTAATTGGGCAATTGTGCCTTTTACCACGCACCTTGCATGAAGGCAGCGGTGCATATATATGCTGATTTAGCAAATATGTTTTTAATTTGCTACTATAATATATCTATATGTAACCAGGTTATTTTGTTTAATGTGTATAATTACACAAAATGTTGAATTTGTGAATTTATCGCAGTATGGCATCAGATTGTATTTAATAGAAAATTCACAAAACGCAGATAAACCCAGATAAAAGGACAAGTATTCAGATTACAACTGAAGCTTTAAAGAAAATAAAATGCCTTTAATATTGTTTTTAAATATGCTGTTGTATAATTAGGCTGTTGAAATCTCATGGTGTTAACAGTATATTGCAAATCCATATGGTGGTGCACAATCGCACCAGTGTACCGCCCATCCCTAGCTGGGCACGTTGCTTGTAATGTCATTCAGAGCCACAGTGAGATGCTGCGAGTTTTCGCCTCACTCTACCTCTCGGGTTTTTGGGGAGTGTGAGGCCGGTCCCTTCAGGATGGAGCGGTTCCTTTGGTCTCTTCAGAAGTGGATCCTCTTTTTCTTATTCTGTTTTTTAAAATCTCCTTGTGCACCCCACAGTGTCATGTGTTGTAGGTGTCTCTAGAGCCTCACTGCTCCATGCTGTCCAGTAAAGCTCAGTTCCACAGCTGAATCGTATCCCTGAAAAGTCTGGCCCAAACCAGAGGGGCCCTCAGTGCCATTCATACGACACACATGCCTCCCGCAGGGGGGGGGGGAGAAGTGGTCTTGAATGAATGACAAGAGCAAGTGTGTCCTTCACACAGATTTTAATGTGCTATTTTAGGCCCCCCAAGGGACTTTCTCCTAGCCCAGTTAGTGGTGAGGCTCATTCTGCCTCGCCTTGCTGTCTGGCCGCTGTGAGGTGAGAGTGTAGGGTTTGGGGCACTGCTGACATGGGCTGCTGCTTCAGTAAAGAGCTGAACCCAAATGTAACTACTGAACGGACGAGTCTCCTCCACGCGTCCCTCCAGGAGGATTCAGCGAAGGAGGTGGTGTGGGAGCACGAGGAGAGGTCCGCGGAATGGGTCAGCAGGAACGGAAGGTCGGGCCGTGCTGCGGAGAGGGACTTGGTACAGCACTCCAGCGGGGGTGGCTTGGGCCACGTGTGGGGCCGCAGCGTATTTTGGGCATGGCCTGTCCAAGATCACGGGATGCCGAAAGGGGCTATTAATAAGCAAGTAGTGAAATGTTCTGTTGCTGGAGAAGAAGGAAGCCAGCGCCCCAAGGAGAGCCCCAAGCACACTAGCGAGAAACCCAGCGTGGGAGAGATGTCTAGCTCCACTAGCAGAGACATGATAGAAAACATGGCAAGAGGGATGATGCTTGAAGCCCAAACTGGGAATGTGGACATAGAGGGACACGCTTGCCTTAGCGTTCCATCCTCGGGAGGACAACCGAAATCTCTGAGCAGAAGATCACTAGAAACATCAAGGGGCTCTGGAAGCCATTGTGCTTCCTATGGCAGAGCAGTTGTTGATGGAAACTGTAGAGAGAATGCTGCCACGTCCAAAAAGAACATGCACCTGTCTGTGAGTGCTAACAAACCAGGAGAGGAAAGTGTTTCCACGTCGAAGACCGAGGACTCTCAAGTTAAGGAGGCCCTGTGTTCAGGTAGGAGCATGTTCACAGGGGACCGTGAGTCACATCTATTGTCTGCCATGGGGCATAAACTGAAAACCAGAACTCAGAGTTTCTATAGCATCTGTTCTATTGATATCAAAGACATGGAAAATGAGAGCGGGGTATGTTCCTCTGTGCCGTCGGGAATTCTTCTGAAGACAAGTTCCTCAGCTGTTGTGGGGAATGGACCATGTGGTGAAACAGCATCTCTGAGCCAAGCTTCTGGAATTTCAGTTCTGGAACATCGGAGTAGAGGGCGCAAGGATTTCCTCGAAAGTGAAAGGGGCAGGCATTTCACAAAGGGCTCAGAAACTGAAGCTGAAGATATTCTTGTCACCTGTCACCCCTCTGTGCCTTCTCTGTGGGAATGTGGAGAAGAGCACGCAGACAAGTCCACCTTTGTTTCCTGTGTTCTTCCTTTAGAGGCTGAGGTGTTTTCAAATGATATGCATGTCAATGTGGATATAATTCAATCAAGTGGTGACTGTTCCCATCATGTGACCATAAGGGAACAAGGTCAGAGGTCAAATGACTTCTACTGTGAGGCTACTGCTGACATTAATTCTCCCACTCACACATTTGAAGCAACCAATCAGCGGGCTGCCTTAAGCAGAAGCAGTGAGTGTTCTGTAAATCCATCGGTTCCTCCTGTTGCCATGTATGAGTTGGCTGGTGAAAACATGGGTGAGCATTTCCAAAAGGTGGGGCTTGTTGAGTTTGAACCTAAACACAAAAGCTCAGGTGGTACAAACATGCATTTTATCCAGCTTGTGAATACCGGTCAGCTGTCAAAAATGGCAGCACCGGCAGAAAATCTGGAGCATGGTGATTGCGTCATCAAACCTGATCTAAGTGACACTTGTGGCAGGAGAGCTGTAGATAGCAGTGTATTGGCCATGGGGGGCACATATATTTTGACAAGGAAAGAGTCAGACCAGGAGCAGATGCACAATGAGAGGCTGGTCAAAGACCCCAGTGTGAGTAAGACTTTGCTGCAGGACAAGCCTGCTTTTCTTGAAACGGCCTCTGGTCTGAAGGCTCAACCATCTGTAGGACATCTTCCAACAGCGGAATGTAAAAATGGATCTCTGGATGTACACTGGAATCACACACTCAGGACACCCAGTGCTGTGGCACAGTGTCAGACACATCGGGAGTCAGACACATCTGGAAACTGGCCTCATATTTGTGAAGTGCACTGTTCCTCAGAACCACTGCTGACGACACCTGCAGCAAATCATTCAATTTGGTGTGATCTCTCAGACACAGGAGATCAGTCTGTCCAGTCACAAATAGCAAGTGCGGGTGTCCAGTCATTTTGTTTATCCTCGTCCACGAGGGCAGCTTGCTGTGAAAAGAGCCTCTGTGCACCACTCGCTGAGAAGAATGACACCGTAGAGATTAATCTTGGAAGCGAGGGTGGAACTAGTAGCCTCGGTTCTGTGGCTACTGCAGATCTTTCGAGTTCTTATCTCGGTGAAGGACAAGATTCCTCAGACTGTGTGGCCGTCTGTGGAATGTCAGATCAGGTTGACGACTCTGATCCTGCAGATGTTTCTAATCGGAGTTTAGATTCCAGGCCACAGGGTCCCCTAAGTCAGATTGGGGAGGCAGGAGTTGAAGCCACACAAGTTTTCTGCAGCACTCAGGATGTTTCAGAGTTACATAGATTGTTGCCAGACCAGGTCGATTGCAGGGAATGGGTCCAAAAGGGTGAGTCTTTGCCTTGTGCATCCAGAGAGTCTGGAAATCGGGTAGGAATTCCAGTGCAGCCTCATGTTGGTGAGAGTCCTTGGCCTTGTGGTCAGGTTAATCTGTTAAATACACATCTCCCTTTGAGCAATTTAGGAAGTTCACAGACAGAACTCAAGGACTCTGAACTGTGGCCAGGAGAATCAGTGGAGTCTATAACATTGCAGAGCGTTTTGACAATGAACTGTAACCTAAAGGACATCCAAGAGGACTGTAAGCATCCTCATGTTAGCAGTCAGGGCCAGGCTGCACACGGCTCTAATGATAACAGGGATTTTATCCATAGTGATGATGCACCTCCCACAGTATCTGACTGCCACTACGTTCCTCTGCTGGCAAATTGCTGGCCAGACCAGGTCTCCCCCGACTGTGGTCAGAATGCGCTTTTGGTCACCCCACACGAGTCGTACGCTGAACTCCAGTGGCCAGCGGAGGGCAGCGTGGCACAAGCATTGAAGAACACGGACCTGCGGGATGGCAGCGTAGCAGCAGTGAATGTGGAACTCGATCAGGTCGACATCTATGCCTCTACACCTTCCTACGAAATTTACTTCCAGGCTACGAAGGCGCCTGATCATCCAGGAAAGGTCACGGATTCCATGGATGAGACAGAAGGGGACAGAGAGGTGGGAATGCTGAACATGGTTTCGAACTTGTTGGGAAAGTCTGATGTGGTTGAGGAAGGGGATCTCCCTCTTTACCTCACCCCATCGGAGGAGCTGTTCCAGGACGGAAAGCTTAGAGAATATCCCCCTCAGTCCGCATGGAGGTCTAGGTCGCTGAATGGTGGTGCCCAGAGGTCTGTGGTCCCTGGGCCGTTGCTTATGCCAGTGGACATGGAGAGCGCTGTGGGTTTCATGGGCCCCAACCCTTACGGCCTGCCAGAGCCTAACAGCACTTATCCCTGGGGTTGGCAGGCTGCCTTCAACCAACCTGTAAGTGCACTTTTATGGTCATTAGAGTGGATTTAATCTGAACTATGTTCTGTGGTTAATTTTACAGCCCGTCATATTTTTTTTTTTCTCTGCTAATTGCCATCCCAAATCTGTTAATCAATTGAGCATGTTCACATTAGGAGTAGCAGTTTTTCATATTTGCTTACATTAACATGGAACAGCGATCAGTGGTCAACTTAGACACTTCAGAATGATTATTCTTGACTCTCTGCCTTCAGTCCTGAATGCAGCTTGACTGTGGTTGCCTTTAGTGCAAGGAAATTTGCTTGCAGCAACATGCTGAAAATGGCAGAAAAAGTTATGAATGATATGTGCAGTTCTTCTGAACTAACGGCTGTAACTGGAAGGTACAAAGGGCTTTAGCTGTTTGTGGTCTAATGCACTTGCAAACACGTCACGGACATTGCTGTCAGCCCTCCAACCCCCACCTGAGGTGACACATTGGAATTGGATCAGTTGCCTGGCAACCACATCAAGGTTGACACAGGGGGCTGGGCTTTCAGGTTAGAAGTTCAGATTTCCTGAGAAGCTCATCGCTCCAGTGCCCTTTATAAGCTATTCGCAGTAGCTCTCCCAGATAAGAGAAGCTTGAACAATAACTATCAACAGGGACAGAAAATAAGGGCCAGGATGTGAGAGGCACCACAGATTGGTGTCTGTGCGGCAGCTGACAGCTGATCTGTGTCACATGCTGCAATCTAGTGTCTGCCGTTTGTGTGACAGGGTGACAGAGCACTTAGGTTTGTTTGATAGGAGTTTGCAGGGCTGGCGGGCAGTGAGATGGGGCCTTGTTCTTTACCCCAGCCTAATAAAACATTTAATTCTGTGTTATTACCGCATTATCCTTTTGTTAATATTCAGGAAATTACAGGTCATAAGACATTAGCTCAGCATTTGTGCTCAGAGTAGAGCCCCGACGTGTTATTTTCTGTGCCTCTTAAGGGTTTTGGATTCATTTCAGGGTTCTGTCAAGGTTTCTGACCTGAACCCGAACGCAGAGGTATGGGCCAATCACATGCCGTACCTCGGGGCTCCTGGATTTGATGACCCTGGTACACCTCACACATGGGCGGAAACTGCTGTTGGTCCAGACCTGCATGAGGAAGGTAAGCATGGTTATTCTATGTAACGACACTTTGTAGGGTAGCGATGACCTTTAATCCTTCTGTCACCCCTCCATTTTCCACCAGGCCATTGGGCTGAGGTGCTGTCTGTTTTGTACGGTACTCCTAAAAGATTTTCATGGTCATACTGAGCCCCAGTGCCTCTATCTTTAGGGTTCTCTGTCCACAATGTCACCGCCGCCGAGGACGAGCAAGACCAGGAACTGGAGGAGACCCAGTCTGGTGGTCCAGAGGTCACCGGCACCATGGACCTGCAGGGTCCAGACTGCACGGACACAGGGGTCCAGACTGCCGGTGAGTTTTCCTTCCAGGTCTTGGTTCTGAACTCCACTAAGGCGTGTGTGGAGCCTGCATGGAGATGAAGGTGGTTCTTTGAGATGGTCCATCTTACGCATCTTGTTGACCCCTGCCTCCCTGCTTTCAGGAGAGTTTGGTTCCTGTGAGCTGGATGAGCAGGAGGACCTTAGAGAACATCTGAGGGACACGCTGGAGTTCTGCCTGTCGCGGTGAGATTGCCCGTCTTGCGCCACATGATCCCTGATTGGTCGAGTGATGAGTGCTACCGCGTCTGATTGAATGCATCAGTCATCATGTTTATCTGTTTAGAAAATGCTGCTCCCAGCTCTGATTCTGACCCTCCCTACCCCCACTGCAGGGAGAACCTTGCTGGTGACATGTACCTGGTCTCCCAGATGGACAGTGACCAGTATGTGCCAATCGTGACGGTCGCCAACCTAGAGCAGGTGAAGAAGCTGAGCACCGACATGGAGCTTATCACCAATGTCTTGCGCTGTAAGCCCCGCCCCAGCTCTGCATATCGTTTTGCATTCTGCATCAGTCCATTTGCAGGTTCTGGTTCTGCCTTAGTCTTTGCGCTGATCCATTGATTTTTTTTCCCCACACTGTATGCCTGTTGTTCTGAAGGGAACTGAAATGTGATGGAATGATAGGACACTTTTGGATCGATGCTTTCTTGGTTTTCTGTAGCATTGCCACTGGTCCAAGTGGATGAAAAGGGTGAGAAGGTCAGGCCCAATCAGAACCGCTGCATCGTTATTCTGCGGGAGGTCCCGGAGTCCACTCCAGTGGAGGTGAGCTTCACCTGAACAGGTCCTGGGTTTTCTGTACTGTTGGCACAGGAAATGATTAGGTCCAGATCTCAGTGTTAGTGTTGTGCCTGTTCATACAGTACCAAACTGAAAAAATTGGAAACCCATGTCAGTGCTGCTCCCCACAGATCATCCCCCCTGGTGGCGGTGCCTCATTCACACTCCTGTTCTCTCTCCTGACTTTTTCAGGAAGTGGAGGCCCTTTTCAAGGGGGAGAAGCAGCCCAAGTTCATTAGCTGTGAATTCGCCTACAACGACAGTTGGTTCATCACTTTTGAATCGGAAGCAGATGCTCAACGGGTAAAGGATCGTTTGGGGGGCGGGGGGTACAGCACGCCGGAGCACCTGGACAGTCAGCTGACCGTCTGCTCTCCTCCAGGCCTATCAGTACCTTCGAGAGGAGGTGAAGAACTTCCAGGGGAGGCCTGTGAAGGTGACGAGCATACCACGCAGCACCTCTAACATATTACACAATCTGTGTGAAATGTTATGCAATAGTTCATATTCATATATAATATCAAATTGTATGTCTGTGTTCCCCCCCCAGGCAAGGATGAAAGCTAAGGCTATTGCCATCAACACCTTCCTGCCAAAGAACTGCTACAGGCCTCTGGAGGGGCCACGGGACACCCAGAGGGGGTACACAACGTTCTATGGACCCCCGCTCTACGGCGCCCCCCAGCAGTTCCCACTGTATGGAGTTGTGGCCCCCCAGGCATGGCTGGGGGTGCCTGGCTTCTTGGACCCTTCCCTTGTGAGTGTCCCCAAACAAGTGCATTTTTTAAATTGGGGTGGGGGTGTCCGTTTTTTTTTTTTCTGTCTCGCAGATCAACTGCCTATTGTTGGTCCCCACAGGTGGCGCCATTTCCTAGTCCTAAGTACACGGACGGGTTCATAACCCCCCCAGCTTTCAAGTCCTGTGCTGGCCCGGCCCACCCCAAACAGTACCCCCCCAGGACCAGGTCAGAGTCACTCTGGTCTGAGTTTGGATTTTGGGACCATGCCCTGGTGTAAACGTGGCCTTTTGAGATGAGGCACGTGGCCATTAGCATCGGCACCAGCTGCCTCCCTGGTCCTGATCCAGGTTCTGTCCTGTGCTCCAGAACCCACGGAAGACCGCCACCAAGGTCCTTAGCCCACGATGTGGACTCGGAGGTCCTGGAAGGGCACGCCCGCTTCAGCTTCTCCACAGAGTGCGTCACGAACGGGCTGCACTGCCCCCTGTCCCGCACGCCGGGACATAACCGGACACGGGCCTCGGGTGGTATGGGGTATCCCCGCAGGGACGCTGGACCGGGCCGGGCCGACTTCGCCCCAGGTTTGGGTAGAGGGAGGTATGTTTCAGTCTGTTAGGTTAGGATCTTCATGTTGTGGGATTTATTATTCTGTGTCACAGTTACGGATGTCGCAGTAAACTTTAATGTCATCAGCTGACTGCATTCAGATCCTAGTGGGGTGAACTAGCATCTTTAACATTTGTTTTAGCTAATGCAAGATTAGCCGTTAGACTGTCAAATTAATATATAATGGTGCTGTTTTTTAAATTTTTGTTTAAGGAAAACTGCTTTTGGCCACAAAAAGAAGAAGGACGACAAGTTTACAGTAAGTGTGACACTGTCAGGGCCAGCCCAAGACATCAGTGAGCCAAGTGGCTGCTTAAGGTTCAGCGGCCGCCGGGGGGGGGGGGTGGGGGTGCGCCCCAATCTGATGGGAATGGAAGATTTCAGTCAGGGCCCCGAAAACGCTTGGACAGGCCCCGGACCAATAATATTTCAAATAAGCTGCATTTCGGTTCCACAGAGGATGGTGGAGGGAGTTCAGGTTTCTGCTTGGTTCCCATTCTCTTCTGCACAGAGAGGGTCCCCACTGCTGATTGTCCCGCCTCAGAAGGCCCCCACCCCCAGCTTCCAGCTGGACCTGTCCGGCTTCCCCTCGTTGCCAGGAGCTGCTGGATACCCAGTGGACGGGGTGGGCGTGCTCAGCAACCCTGCTCCAGCAGTGAGTGTCACTGTGACCAGGTTTCCTGTGGGGTTTGCTGAGTGGGCCCCTGCCCCCAGACTCCCAGCCAGGAACCCACTGGGATATTTATGGGAGGGGGGATTGGTCTACATGCCTGCTCCCCTTTACTGTGATTGTTTCTCCAGAATGAGAACCAGGACAGCACCACTGATGCTATTCCCTCAGGGACCCCCCGAGAGCCCCTCCAGAGCCCCCCTCTGGAAAAGGATGTCCCCACGCCACCTGGCTCTCCGCGGTGAGTGATACCCTAGCCACACTGTGGTGATGGCGGCAGTTCGGACTCTGCGTGACTATTGTGTCTGTTTACCCACTGGCAGGCCAACATCCTGGGGGTCCAAGCATACGCAGCCCTGGTCCCCTGGGAGCCAAACACCTGCCTCCGCAAGCAAATCAGTCCAAGTGAACGGCGCCGCCACAGTGAGTGGGCCAAGTGATCCTGAGACAGTGTACTGAACGGCATTATGGGTGACATAAGCGGGATCACTGCATGCATGTCACATCTCTTCTCACTGTCTGTCCACCCCCAGGAGCTGCAGAAGCCCAGCTATGCGGAGATCTGTCAGAGGGTGACAGAGCCCCCCCTACCGGGGCTGGTGCCGAACCCCAGGGATGCCATGCCGGAAAATGGCGCTGCCCCCACTGCTGATGACCCCCCCTGCCCACCCACCACTGGGCCTGCAGCCCTCTGAGACCCTTCATGACCTCCAGCTGTGCTCTTAACCTCCAGAAATAAGTGTTGCCAGGTCAGGTGACTCGCTTTGCCATCACTTTTTCTTTTTTTTTTGATGGTCTTTTCCTTATTTTTATTTGTGGTGTTTATGGACTCGTGTGAGCCATATTTTTATGTTTTAAAGATAAAGCTGAACTTGAACCTTAGTTTTTTTTTTTTTTTTAAAAGAAACCGATGTCAGTTTTGGGTCTCTGTGGTCATTAAAACATCTCCTACCTTGCAATTATTTGATGTTGGTAAACGGCTCCCCCTACTGATCACCATCAATCAGATACCCTCGAGTGTTCAATTTTGAGTGGTGTTATATTAAGGCTTATGTCCTAGAACGCAGGTTCGGGATTCATTGGCGGGGGTCTTGGCCTTCCGCTTTGTTGAGTAGTCTTGGCCTAGGCGGGGCTGAGGTGATGGGGTGGGGTGTGGTCTACCAATCTGCCAATACCACATGTGATTCACACCTCGATTTCAGAACTGGTGGGGTTTTTCCCAGTCCTGTGTCAAAGGGATGCTTTTGAATCACAGTCCGCTCAAACTTTCTCTGCAGACCTTTGTGTTTACCTGTTTTTTTTTTTTTTCTTTTTTTTGTCAAGGACATTTAAATTTTCTTGTGTATTTATGAACCTGCAGCATCTTAAACGATTGACCACCTATGGGAATATGTTTAGTTTCTGTTCGGCTGATCGTTGTAAATATGGATTAAGATGAAGCTGTATAATTTACAGAGGCACTGCTGTGTCCTCTTATACTGGCACTTAATAGACTCTACATTAGTTTCTTGTTTGTAGGCACCTGGTTTGTCAGTTAAGTTAAAAACAGCTTCAATGTTATTTGTTAGAAACATATTACTATTCCATAACAGGAATTATTGTAAACTTTCCTTTTACAATAGAAACGCATACTCCATGCAGCAGTTTTTTTTTTTTGCTCCAGTGTTTGAAAACTTGAATTTAATTAAACTTGAAAATAACTTTTGCCTTAACTTTTTTTTTTTTTAAAAAAAATAAATAAAATGCTTAAACCCCAGTTAACTTGCCTTAGGGGACAAATGGATGCAATGTTATCTTTGCATCCATGTAGGTGAGAAATCTAAACTTTTTTGTAATTTTATTTTTCTCTTTTTTTCCCAGTTTTATTAAGGCAGAACATCTTCAGGTTGTCAATACTGTATTAAAAATTGACACTTGAGTGCAGTTTGCTTGTACAGTTGTAAATAAAATAAACGGGTTATGTTAAAGTAACATGATTTTGTACAAATTTGAATTTGCAGTTGAACTTCTGTTAAAATTACTTTGTTTACCTCTTGTGGGTTGTTTTAGTTTTTTCGACTTTATTTTTAATCATTTATTGTTGCATTCCGTTTTCTGAAAGCTGGGACTGGGTCTGGTTGTTTCAGTAAAAATTTGGAGCGAATAATTTTTAAGTTGAAGTAAAAATCTGTTTGGAAACCAAACCAAATGACTGCAGTTCTTCATGGGTCCGGCACCTTGCTGACGTGTTTTTTTTTCCCCAAAGCTAATGTGATTTATTTCGACATCCATATTCAGCCTGAGATGGGCTTTTCCGTTAACGTTTGGATTGCTAATAATTATGTTTTACGCGGTAACTGATACAGAAGCTGATACACCAATGATCAGAGACGGCGCTGTGATCCCCAAACGCTGAGCTGTAATGACGGCCCTTCCCCGCTAGGCGGCGACACTCCTACCTGTGAAGACGGTGTAATTCCGAAGGGCGCCCAAATCCCTTCATCCGACCCCAGGATGCTTTCTCTTTCTCTTGGCGTCTTGCTTGAAATTCTACGTGACTACAATTCTGTAACAAAAGACGAGGAGGTGACATAAATATGCCACGGCATAGAGGAGACGGTACTAGGCGGCGTTCTTCACTCAGAGGAGTAACACCAACCGCCGTCTGTCAGGTGTCCACGAAACAGGGAAATTTACTCCTTTGGCTGTGGACACTCGCCTTTCACCTACTAAACATTTTAACAAGATAAATGTCTTTGTATACTTTAAATCAGTGGTTCCCAACTTTTTTGGCCTGTGACCCCATTTTGACATAAATTTCTGGCGACCCCATAGACGTTTTGTCTAGAACTAGTATTTGATTTGATCATGTTGCAAATACCATGTTGCAAATACAGAGTAGCCAGATTAGTGTACAAAGTAACATTTTACTTTCCCTGATCACATATTATGCGAGCTTGTCTTTACAAGGCTGAAGGCGATCGTGATCATTTTATTTGAACTCATATTTATGAACGTGAAAGAATACAGTTGTTTAAAATTGTGTGTTTTAATCATAATTTTTAAAAGAATAATACTTAGTTGAGAAATATTTTTATCAGTAAATTATCAATTACTAGACATTTCAGGGGGACTACATTTGAATTCCAGGCGACGCCAAGGTTGAAAAACACTGCTTTAAATGATTTTAATCCAGGTTCTTGGTGAGTATCTGGGTTGAGTACGTGGGACCGTTTACATATGTCGTTCGGCGGTTAGCCTCAGAAACCCTTGCTAAACGTTACATAGGCTGCTGCCAAAGCAAGGTAAGCCCGCTGAGAGAGTGCGTGTGTGTCAGAGTGGCCCATTGATTATGACCCACTTTGACCCGGTCTGGCGGGAGCCCATTACATGAGCTACATAATTACAACGTAGATCTGCATGTCTGATAAATTGGTTATATTTGTCAGAATCACCGCCGATGCGGGCCCTGTCCACCGCCCGTGTGCCTGCGGGTTTCAACACGGAGTATATCGTAAGTTTCTGCGTGCATGTCTTCGTATAATCGCCGCCGGACAGCAACAACCACGTTTCTCTCACCTCTGTAGTCTTCTTACTTGTGGCATCCATGCGTTCAGTGATGGATGGATAAGATAGCGGGGCTGTTATACTGGCCTATATAAGAAGCGTAAGGGAAATGCGCTTTTCCTAAGTGGATGTTGTGGGACAGTGAGGGGCTTTTCGGGACGCTGTAAACCGGCAGCCGACGGTGCGACGCGGTGCAAAAGGAACTGGCGCTCGGATACCGCCCTCATTCCAGAAATAATGTTAAATCACGCCCCAAAGTGCTTCTGAAAGATCCATATCCATTCATGTGTTATCCGGTTGGCATCTTTAGGCTCCAAAGTAATTATACAGAAACGAGGTGATGTCATTTGAAGAGTCGGCAAATGCTCTCAGTGAGACCTGGGACCACGGCCGGATTCGGACTTAGGTCCTTCCCGAGTCTGTGCCGGGGCGGTTTGCGATCGGTGCAGCCAGCCTTACCCCTACACTACAACCTTGGAGCTGAGCGCGGTGCCTTTATTGCAATTACCGAAAGTGGGTCACCCGCTAAATGCAACTGGAGGTAAAAGCTCAGGAAGAAAGCTGTTATTTGGATGGACAACAGTGAAATAGCCCCGAGCTGGATCACGGCATTAACGGTGACTAATGGGAGCGCGTTTCTGCCCTGCGCATCGCGCCATCGTGAATCCCGAGTCCACGGATGGTCAGTTAACTGATGGAGAGGCATTCGCTCATGCCGCGAATGGTCACCGTCCCCAAATATCACACGACATGCAGACCTCATGCGTGACTCAGTTCTTTTTATACGAAACCTGACATGCAATGCATCAACAGGTAAGGGCTAATGACGGACAGCATGCCCACATATACTGATTGATTTATTATGAGTTATGGTTCATCTCAGTACCAAACTGGCGGTGATTTGCAAGCCTAACCAAAAGGTTTCCGGTCCAAGTCAGAAGACGGATATTGCGAACGTACCAGTACATTCATACCATGTAATAGGAAATCTTTTAAATTTTTAAAAGATAAGGTATCAAACTTGGGTGAAAGCCGATGTTTGCAAGAACAACTTAATAATAATAATAATAATAAGAGCATATGTATGATGGTTTTTTAAATTATTAATTTGTTAGGATTTACAGACGTTACAATGCTGTATACCACGTAATTAGTTTGACTAAAACGCATTCCTACATTTTAAAAAGTAATTAACCTTAGTCATTTTGCAGCTTTTTTGTAAATCTGACGATACATCCGCTTTGCGTACCACACCATAATTGCGCTGAGGAGTTTTGAATATTTTTCCCTCTCAGCATAAGTGGACTATATATTTCCCGGAACGTGCAGGAGGAGGCAGATGTAGCGGTTTATGCTGGGTTTGAGCGGCGCTGTAGCGCCCCCGTGTGGTTTGAAGCGGCGCCTTTGTTTGGCCTCGATCACGTGGGCGTGACAGTCGGAGCCGTAGGAGAGCCGCAGACGGGCGCTGCGAAGCGGCAGCAGCCAGCCAGCCAGCCAGCCCTCCCTCCCTTCGCCAGCGCCGACAGCCTACCTTTGCAAGCGACGGACGGCCATGGCGGGGCATCGCTGACGAAGAGCTGCATCGACCCCCCCTCTTTCCTCCTTGCGACCCTTAGGTCCCGTTGTCCCTCGTCTGTCCGGCGCAGCTCAGCTGTGCGGAGTAGAGGAGGAGGCGGGGGAGGCGACGTTGAAAGACTGGGCTAAAAAAAAGACAGGAAAGAAAAACACAAACACATATACAACACAATCATCTGAAAAATAGCATGGCGGACCGTGATACGCTGCATCTTTCCCTGGAGGTCCGAGCGAGGCTGGCGGAGCTGGAGCTCGAGTTATCGGAAGGTAAGCCGCCCAAACATTGCTATGTGGCCGCTGAGCCGGACGACGGGTAGCTCTCCGCGCCTTAGCGCAGCTTTTGCATTTTCTCCCTCGTTAATATTCCCGATGGACCGGATCGCCAACATCCCCGGTTTTAACGGAGCCATTTGAGCGTTGAGCCACCGAAATGTGTCTAGCTGGCATTTAACTAGGATACAGTGTGACGACCCCCCTCCTTTGCAGCCTGCATGCAATCGCAGTCCCTCTTATGCATTTAAGATGCCGAATGACCTTGAGGTTGTGTTTTAAAGGCGATTTTGTCCGGATGCGGCCCCCCCACTCGCTTGGATTGTGATCTTACCGCTGCATAACGTGGCTAACGTAGGCTCATACTCCTATCCGTCTTAATATGGTGGACTGATGTTGATCGCTAACGTGCACAGCTTGTAAACAGTGTGCTTAAGTGCCACGGCTGGCATCTGGATTAAGGACGACCCGAGGTCCGTTATTTGTCACCAAGCCCCCCCTCCCCCCCGTATTTTCAGAACCAAGTTGACGGCGCACCAAAGGCAGAGGGGCGATGTGGAGGAAACATCTGCAGTCTGAGGTCCGAGGTTGTGTTTCCACCCCAGCGCGAAGCGTGAAATAAAAGCGTGTAGTGCCGTGAAATTTGGCAGACACCGTTTCTGGGTTAAAATGTCACCCGTTCTCCTGTGTAGGACTAAAGATTTGGTGTGTGTTACTGTTTTTCGTGTGCAATGGGTGCTGGAGGGCTGGGCAAGGAGTTATTCGTGGTGTTTATATGTAGAACTCAACCATTTAAGGCAAAAAACTCCATCTCACCCGTAAACAGCGCAGAGCCGCCAGCCGTTGTGCAGCTATATAAACCCAGTTTTCTTATGATAAGCTGCTCTGTTTTCGTATTTTTTTATAGGCTTTGGGGAAAAGGGAGCATTGTTTGATGTCAAAACATCCCTGCTCATAGTAATAAGTCATAACAAAGACAAGGGCCAACCCTTTCGGACTTTGGCTGATGCAGTCTTACATTCATTTGTGGTTGGTCACCCTTGCCTTTGGCTAACACATTAGCGTATTTTGATCTTGTTAAAATAAATTTGGATTCTGAATCTTACTTAGGCATTTGTGGAGTGTGTGTCTGTTTAGGCAGTGACTGCAGCTCATTGGGACCTTTGGTGGATACAGTGTGCATTTCTGATATTTCAGTTTATGGGTTTTCATTTTCCGATTTTGTCGCCACTGCCAAATGACCCTCTCACGTAACTCTCACGTAAGCACAGCTTATTCTGTCACCCTGGTACCTGTCTGAGGGAAAGAGGGACAAGCGAAAAAATTGATACCGAATTCAAGGGTCTGCGGTTTCTTTTTAACATTCAGCTTGTGGAAATGGCTTGCTTTGCATCTGTGCTGCTGTGGGCCTTGTGTCTATCCAGGTGTGACCTGCTTGTGATCTTAGTGAGTTTGCCAGGTGTCCATTCAGAGTGGCTGGTGGGTGGGGTCACGTGTGTCTGACGGGTGCCAGCAATCTAGTGTCATGTCAGTAGGACACAAGGGGAGCCTGTTGGCTTCTCGGAAAAGAATAGCCGCAGGCGTGCACCACAACTAAAGAACGCTATGTTGTTAAAGAACTCCTTCAAAGTCAAGAGCTACAGGTCATATGCCCCGATTCCGGTAACATTGCTGCTTTAGTATGATAGCTGACCAGAGAAGCACTATGTTAACTATAGTCCCTTACACCAGCTCATTTTGACAGCTTTACATTTCACTGCAGTGATTTGTGTTATGAATTTTTTAATATGCTTACAGCTCCCTGACCCTTTAGGACCTGAACTAGTATCCTGGACGCAGTATTTGTTTTTGTGGTGGATTGGTATCGGGAGGTGTTCTTGGCTTTGGGGGTGGTTTTGGATGTTGTTTGGGATGGGTTTGGGTGTTTAGTATTCTGGGAGTGTATTGCCGGGGCATACCAGTGAAAGGATGTTTCAAGAGCAGAGTTAGCTGGGCGGTGTGTGAACAGGTGCAGCTCTTAATCTCAGCTCCCCCCTCCCCCCCAAGCAATGCTCTCTAGCCCTTTCCTCCAGTTGTCTCCTAGTTATTCTGCTCTGATATTTTTTTTAAAAAAAGGCCAGATGGACCTGTTTTCGGAGAGGAAGCTCTGCCTGTCAATGTTGTCCAGGGGCTGGAACTTCTCCCGTGTGTCTTCCGTGAGAGGTTTCCATGCACCCTCATTGCGACCCTGTTGGGTAGATTTCCCCTGTCCCTGGCGTGTAGTTACGCCCCCGCTGAGAGAGTCCCACTTTCGATTTGGGCTCCCTGTGGTGAAAATACCTTAACACGTTAATTTCCAGGAAATCCTCAGTCTGATCAAGGAGAGGCCATCGTACTCTGCTTTAACGGTGGCTTCTGACTTAATTAATTAGGAGACATGCCACAGGGACTGGAGCACCTGACAGGGCCAGACTTTGGAACATTTCTCCACCTGAGAAGTTGAGATGTTTTGCTGTGCTTGGAGGACCTTAGTGAAACTGATATTTCGGTAACATACTGCGTTCAGGTCCAGAACACAGCGCATCGGTTCCTGCATCCTGTGACATTCTGTTGTTGGTCCCGTAGATCTGTGAGGGGAATCGAGGTGCCAGTTCAGCTTCCCGTTTGTTTTAATTAAGACTTGATGGAGCTGGGTTGTGCGCGGCTGGTTCATTACCATTTCTTATTTTTAGCTCCTTTTCAGCCTCGTTAACCTTAATTAGCTCTCTTCTTTGTGTCTGTGTGATGGTGGCCTGTAATCTGTAGGTGTGGTTTCTGTGATGCTGCTGTTTTAAGACCTGCTCCCCATCACCCATCCCATCCAACTGACCTTTCTACTGAAGCTTCTTTACCGGTATCATCTCCAGAGTCATATCTCTTTCCCCAGTGGCCTCCTGGGCCTGTCTGGATCTGATGAGCCCCTTCCACTGTAGCACGGGTTCCCAGTCTTGACTGTTACCTTCTGTGTCCTACTCCGCCAGCGCCGGCCATAAATGGAGTGCTTGGTCAGATCGCTGGGCTCGTTTCACTGCCATGCTCAGACTCCATGTTCAGTGTGCCTGGGCCTGTCTCAGCGTGGGTCGCAAGCTCAGCAATGCTGGAGTCATGCGTTTTCTAACTTTGGAATGATCCACAGCTGTATTATTGTGAACAGAGAGGCCGACTGCATCATCAGCGTGGGCCGAGTTGTGTGATGTGACACCATGGTCATGCTTGTTCAGCTGCGGTTTGATCACTGGGCAGAGCCAACCTGGGGCTGCAGCCTATTGCATCATCAACAAGGGCCCTGGCATCTCTTTCAGGACCGGGCTGGCATCCGTGCACATAGGCTCGGGCCATGAGTCACCACTGTCATCGGGAGCCGTAAAAAGCATCCCTGTGTGTGATGGCTAAAAGGCTTTTCGTCCCTCATCGTTTTCATGATTGCCAGCTGTGTGACCATCCCTGGTGGACTGTTACAGCTCGGGTCGTATTGATTTCAGTACAAGTTGTTAAGGGATCCCAAACGGACAGGCTACTCCGTGTCCCGTTACCGTCTCTGCGGCTGAAAGACGTTCCGGGGGCCCTATGCCAGTTAATAAGAGGCTGCACTCCTCCCCACTCTCTTCCCCGGTGACTAACACATTACTCAGCCCCGGCAGGACTGCACTCCGTAATAAATGTTTAATGCCTTCACTGGATCCTCACAGAACACTTCATAGATATCGTCCGGATTATTTTAAGAGCTCGGCTTGGTTTCGGGCTGCCGGGAGTGGTCCGAGCCGACCGGGGAGGGGGTGGGAGGGAGGAATTCTCTGCGATCCTGCACATGGAAACAAAGAGTCAGATGTGCATGGAGGCCTGGCGGCCATCTTGGTGGGGCTTGAATCAGCCCCTTTGTTCGGTTTTCACCGGGGCTGCCGCGGTTGCAGAGGCTGTTCCGTGGTCCTGGCCTGCGGGGTGGGGCAGGGCATCATTGGGGTTCAGCTCTGAAAGGAGAAAGGACAGACACACTTGAGGGTGATGTCCATCAATTAAGGGTCGCTGTGAACTACATGTTGGAAGGATCTTTGAAGCCCGAGGGCGGTGTGGCGCTTTGTCTTAACTCTCTTGCCTGAGTGCCTCTGGCCACCGTTGCCTCTGGACTGGCGGTTGCCATGGTGATGCAGCCCCCCCTCCCCTCAGTTGTGTGGGGAGTGGAGGCACTGCTTTGCAGGTGGGACATGGCTGAGCTCCGTACATGAAGAGAGCAGCACCCCTAAATCCACAGGTGCTCCTCCCCGTGACGCTGTGAAAGACATCACTGCATGACGTGTTCTGTCCAGCTTGAACCACAACCTACTTTTTAACCTTGGTCTCAGGCTGTCTAAGGGCTGTGGATTCAACAGCACACAGGGCTAGCAGACTCAGACCTCTAAGTGTGGCGTGTTCGATGCGTGTGTGAGTTATACCGCTGTTCCCTACATTATGGCTAATTACATGATGTTACATGACTTGGAACAAGACATAATAAACGAAATGTGTGGTCTGTGTTTTTAAGGTTCTTTCCTTGTGTGGAACTAAGTGAGGCAGGTGATATACACTCCTCAACAGATACAGCGGTTGCATTCTCATCTGTTGTAGACCCCCCGCCACCCATACAGCTGCTACATTCTTTTTTATTGTAGACCCCCCCCCCCCCACCAAATACACAACTGTAAGATTGCTTCCTATTGCAGACCTCTCCTGCTCCAGCTCTCTGGCTAGTGTGCAGCATGTTGCATGGCAGATCAAGCCTCTATAGGAATTACTGAAAGAGTGCCCCTGGGGGCGGCATTGATTTATTTTTTCTTCTGATGTGGCCCTCTAATGGTTTTCTGGCTGTACTTACACGTGACGTAAACCACCCGGAGACATGGGAAGCACAGACTGCTCCCTTTGTACTGCCCTGCCCCTTTCTGTTTGCAGTATAAGGTGTGCTTGTTTGCCATAGACTTACTTCATTGAATGTGGACGCCCCACTTTTGTCCGTGTATCTCCACTTCCTGCCCCGGGGATGTTGGTATTCTGAGTCTTCCCCCTTCTTCAGTTTGTCCTCAATCCCCCCTAGTAGCACATAAAGTCTTGGGCTGAGCACAGTGTGGGTGAAGCTCCTTAGCGCAGAATGGTCACATATGCATGTGAGAGAAAAGCCATAACCTTCAGGTCTCCCTCCAAAGCATCAGAAACACCTACTGATTGGCTGATACTGTTGTCATGGGGACTCTTGCCCGGTTTGTTTGTTTTACACATGCATCGTGCTACAGTGGAAAGCAGATGCACTAGGAACTATGTTGAGCCTCTGAATTTATGATGGAGATAGTCAGTGAATGCCAGGATGGGCACTGCCTTAACTGGAGAATGAACTGCGTAGATCAAATCCCAGTGGAGAACACCAGTCACTTTTGGAGTGGAGGGGGGGCTGCACATTAACATGATATGGGGCCAGGTTCAGTTGGGACAGGATGCTGTTCACTCACATTAAGCACAAATTCAAATTCCCATTTCACGCAGCTATGTTTTGAGTATAGGAGAGAGCCGTGCTGCATGCTGGGATGGGACTGTATCTTATTAGGCAAACGTTCTTGTGTACCCGTGCTCGCTACTGCAGTTTGCTGCATACCTTTTCTTTGCGTTTGGATACAAGCTTTTTAAAGTTTTTCAAAGAGATGGAGAGAGGAAAAGCGACAGAAAAGGGACTCTACTCGGAGAAGTGAAAGGCCAATGCCAAGCTACGGTACTCGGGCAGACTAAAAACAATTAACAACACAGATCTGTACGACTTGCCAGCAGTAAAGTGGATTAGGGGCATCGACGCGCCATCTCTACTTACATACCTGGACAAAATAAATGACCTTGTATTTGGAATCAGTGCACACACTTTGCGTGAGTTCAAGAGTTATAAATCTTGATTTATGACTCTGTTATACATTTATACATACCTGGAATTATACGAATATGACATATATATATATATATATAAACACACACACACACAAACACACACACACTCACACTAGAAACAAATGTCATTCCAAGTCTTTAATATTCTCATATAAAAAGTTGCATGACAGTGTCTTCATTGAAACTATCCAAAATAAAGGCAATTTTACTCATGTGAACATGGCAACTCATGACAACACAAACAACATAATCCAGGAACTGATTGACAGAAATTGTCCGAACAGTCATGTTACCTTTTAAAACAGGGATGGGATACAAATGATCTGGGAGCTGCAATTACTTGACATCTTTGTTCAGCCTCTAAGATTACGATTAGTGTTTATGGTCAACTGCACAGGCATGGGACTACTATCAGGGACAGGGTCACAGAAGTACACTCAGACAATTTTATCTTAAGAGTGTCACTTTCTTATTTCACAGGACAGAACCATACAGATTGGAACTTTGGAAGACTGCAATTTGTATTTGCTGGGTACAAGACCAATAACACTCTCTTTGTGTGACGTCTTCTCGTCACCTCCACAACCTGCTTCCCTTCGTGTTTTTTCCTTGCAGGAAAGCCGAAAAAAATGCATTCCATTGTCCAGTTTTTCACTGAATGATGGTGTGACCTACTGTTGCAGTTCTTGATGCAACAGGTCTGACCGATGTTTTGCAGAATCGCAACAAAAAACCAAAACACGATCCCTGACACAGCGATTACTTTAAAACATGGTGCCTAAACAGATGTTACTCGAAATTCAACGTGGTGTGACGTCAGTCGCGCAGATACTATAGGAAGAAATGGGGTGGAAATTGGAAGAAAACCAGTTTGAGCACTGGGAAAAGGTGTGGAAATGTAACAGTCTGACCGCTGAGCCAGTCTGGCTTTGAATAGGTCACTTGGAAAGATTGTAATAACGGACCGCCATGTTTAGGTTTCTTAGACATGAGTGTTTCCAAGACAATTCAGAGACACTGTTTTCGGAAAGACGAGCCATTTCTTCTGACTACATGCATGCAGGACATGGAATTCCATTCTCCAAACAGTAAATCTGAGCTTATTTACAGAGTTTTTTCTCTGCAGTCTATGCTTTTGAACTTAGCTTTTATAGCGCTGGTGTTCAGTCGTACACCGCGTTGTGGGGAAGAGAGTGTCACCTTGTTCCCTGAACTGACAGTGGTGCTGGACGCAGGCCACCGTGAAATGGATGTTTCTTCGTCTCGGTGGACTTGATTCTCGGTGTTTATTATGTTGTTGATGGCACTCCCTGTGGAGGCAGGGAAGCCCCCTGTTTTGGACAGAGAAGCATTAGCAGCATGGGGTTTTTCTGGAGAACAGCTCATTGGGCAAGAGAACTGGGGTTTCCCCATTATAATTGTTTACACTGCCTTCTGATATTGAATAAAGAAATTGACTGTGTACTGCTGGCCACTGACCAGTGGTTTTTTTTGCCCTGACGGTTGTCCTCAGAAAAATAACGCAAATAAGCAGGAGAAATGTGACACATCTGATGGTGACCCTTGCTGTCGGTGCAGGAGAACCTCTTGGTGGATGTGGTGGATGAGCGGGCTGCTCTGTAGATGATTTGGAGGAGCCATCCAGTGCGTACCTGGAATTCGAGGCCGCAGTCCCTTTCCTGGGATTCATTTATCTCACTGTCAAGATGTGGCATGTTGCCCTTACCCCTGGAGGCTCTGCCCACCCTGGTTTGCTGAAATGCTGGTCTGGCCTGGAGTTGGCACTGATCTTGGCCCAGAAAGAAAGGGGAGGCTAGATTTACAGTGTTCCTGCCCTCTTCTCAGCCCACCATCAAGGGCTTTCTGGAAAATAGAGCATTTGACTGGCTTTACTTGACAAACGGGGTGTTTCGTTGCAGCTGAGAAAAGTGGTCAGTGGAGGATGGAAAGGAACCTCTGAGCTCAGGTGCAGACACCAGGAAAGCTGATGTCATCATGATGGACATGAGCCTCTGCTTCCCCCCTTCCACCCTCTGAGGGGTGTTTGTGCTTCTACCCATCACAAGTGGAGCCTTGCCTCTTCTGTCTGAGCTGCTGTGGCTCCTCTCCTCCTCCTGATTCACTGAGGAGGCACTTGGTGAATCCTGATACGTAGTGTCAAGCTGCTTGCCCCGCCTGTTCCTCAGTTTTCGGGAGATCCGCGTGTGGAGAGAGGCAACCTGCCTTAAAGCCAGTTGGATCCCACAGGTTGTTCTGGCAAAGGAAGAACAATCAGGCATGATCATCTGTGTTCAGGGTTCTGTGCATGTATGACCCATGACCTGCCTCATTGAGGCGGCAATGAAATGAACTTTTGCCCTTTGACCTTTGACCGGTGTTTGTCATTTGCTGTGAGTCAGGTTAGCAGAGCTCCTGGGGATTGCAGTAAGAAGTAACCTTTCTACCAGTATAGGTATTTTGGTTTTATGTGTAGCTCTACAAGTAGAGCATTGCACCAACGATGCAAAGGTAGTGGGCTTGAATCCTTTTTAACCACTGAAATCCTCTCCATTGTATTCTTAGGTGTGATCTTGGTACTGCCCAGAAAGTAAATAAGCTGGGATGCAGCGATTACTAAACTCATCATTGTAGCTTGAGGCATAATGATGTCTTGTTGAGGTGCAGGTCACAGAGTATGTGTGTTGGTGCGTGCGTCCATGTGTGTGTCTGTGGATTTACCACGTAAAGACTTGTTCCTTTTCAGGTTGTGGAGACATTTTTCAGGTCCTCACAATATAGGTTTCAATGTCATAAAATCTGTGACTGCAATCAGAAAACTAAAAAAGCAGAAAGTTGTATTTTGTTTGGTTATGGTTGGGGCTGGGTAATTTTAATTGGTACTTTATTGATCCCACGTGTGGGGAAATTGTTTTTACGCCTCCCTCAACTTGCTCTTCGTAGAGTAAGTTGTCCGCGAGGGGTTAAGGTTGCTATAGTCAGGATTAAGGTTATACCTATTGAAATGGATGGAGGGTTTCCACAATGATAGGAATATATGAACTGAATGTATATGTTTGTGTGTGTTTTTGGCCCAGCCATTGGACAATAGCCATATTCACAGAGTGCCTGCTCAGTACAAAGGCTGGGATCACTGCGGTACCCGTAGCAGTGGTGTGTGTGCGTTTGCGTGTCTCTGGAGGCCCTGTTGACATCATCGGCAAGGGAGGGGGTGTCCAGCTGGGGGCCGCTTCAGGACAGGATTTGAGAGCTGCTGCCAGATGGTTGCCTGTTGCTGACCATGGTGTGCTCTGCTCATGTTGCTGTAGTGTCCCCATTAAGTAAAATGGCCCGACCGTTTTAGCTGGAGAAGTGGCCGGCCTGATCCGTGCACTTAAAAGGGGAGGGCAACCTGGTATTACGACAACATGCAGCATCCAGAGAGTAACCGGCACGTAAACTGCGTTTCTGCTTCCTGAACAGACTCTGTCTGACCTGAATGTGTTTCTCAGTGTGTGGAGAGCCTGGATCGTCCTGTGTGAGGTGTCACCTTCTGAAGTCTTTAATATTTGACCTTCCACAGCGCAGGTTTTAAATCCAGGTCCCACCTGCCTACTGAGTTATAATCCTCGGTTTTCCAGAAATCATTGCCACAAACTGTAAGCCTCGCACTCCTTAAAAATGCAGATTTTATTAATCATGAATATCAAGTAAGCATTCAATTTAATTATGGTTTTTTTTTTTTAGTGAAATAAATTGTGATCGGATTTCTGTGCGGATGTCAAAGCCGGGTCTGTGTCACAGAATTCTCAGACACCTGTGACACCCTGGGTGGTGGGAGGAGGGCGGAGGGAGGGATAGGTGGGGCAGAGTTAGGGCACTGGCTTTGCCTTAATGCCCGCACTTTGGAGTGGGTGCCTGCGATGAATGGACGCTTTGTGCAGTCGATCTCTTATTCTCCACCGACTCACCAGTTAGAGAGGCTGTTTTTTGTTAAAGGAGTCTGGGCTGGCGCTGTCTCAGACAATGTGCTGTGTGTGTCTGTGTTTTTCTGTGTGTCTTTGTGTGTGTGTGTGTGTGTGTCTTTGTGTGTGTGTGATGTGCTTTGGATTTAGATGTGTCTCTGAGCATCTAGGCCCGGATAGTTCTGGCTGTGTGCTGATCTGGTGTTCAGGATGGAAACTGGAGTCAAACAGGGCAGATAACCCGTTCTCTGCTGAGGGTGTGGTGATCAGCAGGTCATGTGACTAGGCCCAACATGCTGTTTACCTCGTGGGGGCGCCTCAATGTGGCAGCCCCCTCAAAATGGCCCTTTTTATCCGCTGAGGTACTAAACCCACTCCCCAGGTAACCTTGACCAAAATTTGTTCCTGAAGAGGGGGGCCAATGTGTTATTCAGGAAAAAGCTCCAGCACGCTGAGTATCTCTGGTGGGGTGTGTTGGCGAGCAAGTTTTTGGGCTATATTAATAATCACACCCCCTCCCCCACAGTGCTCTGATCATCTCTTTAATATGTTCATATGAGGAGGTTGGCAGTGCCCTGTCTGTTATGGGGGGAGGGACTTTCAGGGTTTTGTGTGGGGCAGAGGTTGGCTATATGCTCCTGAGGTGTGACAAGACACTTTCCCCATTGTCTTGTACCCAGGTGGCTTCTTTGACAGTGATGTGTTTCTTATCACCAGAACAGTCAACTGAATATAAATAAATGAGTCAGGAATCCTTGGTTTTCTGGATCTTTCATGGTAGTTTCATTAGGGGGGCCAGTGCCTGTTGGATGGTGCCCTGAAAAAGCTCTGGCCAGGGGTCCCTGCAGTGCCTCAGGTTGTGTTTCATTATTGTGTTTGGGGAACCTGCCGATACCACAGTCTCGCCCTGGAGTGCTGTGGCTTGTGTTCGATGAGGTCTGAGGGTCTGAATCATTGCGAGCTGAATTAATTAGATTGGGGAAGAAGCCCACTAATGTGGCGGCCTGCCAGGGCTTGGGGTAG
>JAODJW010000081.1:25114010-25126484 GCA_026777045.1 Hyperopisus bebe
AGATTCACGGGGCACCTTAGCAGGCAGAAAGCCGAAATGGAAACTGAAGCCCACAAAGCGGGGCAGGTGTGCTGGAGTGGGTTTCTGGGGGGGGGGCGCCTTTACTGACATTCTTGGTGGGATCCTGTGTGCCGCTGTCTCTCAGGGGGAGGGGGGTGATCGCCCAATCCAGTCATCAACATTATTTCAGTAGTTTTGTCTGTAACTCTGGTGCTGCTAACTTTGAAGGTCAGTGTGTCAGTCTTGGTTAGGATATTTAAACTTCACGAAAATTTTAAGTATCGGCCAAAACTGACACATAGATCTTAATATATAATTAATCTTTGCCCATCCCAGTACAGAGGCCCTGCCGCTCGTCCTTAGAGTCGCTGATGCAGGGCGTTCGCTTCGGCTGTCATGCAGTGTCCGAATGTAGCATGCTGTGGTTCCATCACGGATCATCAGATGTGATGCCACCAGCTCAATAACGAGCCGTCTATGCTTTCCGTAATCCCATGGCAGCTCTCCCGAGACCTTACAGTGAAGTTTCTCCTCTGTTGCTATGGCGCCAGCAGCTGAGGCTGGATAATGAGTTATTCATTTATGAATCACATCTGTGTCACACTTGAAATGCCAGAGTGCCTCCAGTTTTGATTCGGGGCCCAGCTGCTGAAAGAGGAGGATTCTGTTAGAGCATTTTAATTTTGCACAGAAAATCGTTGGTGGAAACACTTGGCTCATTCATTGTGTTATCGGAACATCTTCCCCACGTCAGGATTGGGATCAAACAGGATGAGTGTGATCCTCAGGTCATGTAGAAAGTGGGAGACGAGGAAAGCTTTCAGCGTCTCTTAACCCCCCCCCCCCCACTTTGGCTGCCCTACCTTTCACTTGCTTCTCAGGACCGTCCTGCCCGCAGCAGATCTGAACACGGAAGCTGGCTGAGATCCAGACACTCAGGACAGCACATGTCTGGCTATTTGGGAGCCGGAAAAACATTTAGTGTCTTTAGCGGTTGCGGGATTAACCTGAGCTTCTCCTGCTGTTTGTGAGGTGTTAGCTTGAATGTACCAATTAACACTAAATGTGGGGGTAAAAATTAAATGCGTTGTGCAGCATCGTTGTAATGTGGAAGCGGGATGCCAGGGTTGAACACCATCCTTCTTCGTCATGATGATGGAAGCCGTCTTGACCAGCGGTTTGAAATTTTTCCCACCAGCCTCAAAGCCTTTCCTGTCTTTCTGGGATTTGACATTGCGTTTGGAGTGATGGCGCTGCCTCCCTATTTCGGAGCCACAGCAGAGTCCTGGAAGCTTGTTAGCCCCTTGCCGGTGGTGTAGGGTTAGGGGGTTGCCCCGGCTGGACCTGAGCTCCTCTCCCATTCCCTTACTTCAAGGGCTCATTATTCTGAAGCTGTGAAGCTCACCACCCCAAGTGGGCTAAGACCCCTTTCCCTTGATCCGTGTGTGTCTCTCCTGTGATGTTTGGGCAGTTCTGACTTCCTGTAGGGCTCCTGTATGACTGACTGACCCACTATGAGTCATTCTCAATCTTTCCTCTACTCACCGTCATGCAAATACGCACGACTTTCGCTTCATGGTTGAGTGCTGTGCTGTATGCGTTACAAAACACCATCCATCAGCTTGTTTAAGTAATAAATGCCAGCTCGGTCCAGCACTTGGTGGCATTTATTGATAGTTATTATTATTGATGGTTGTGTGATGTGAGTTTTATTTGTTCCATTGTTTCCTGCCTCAATGCTAAATCCTTCTGAAACGAAAAATGGAAGGTATGATTTCCCCCACCCCTTTTTTCCCTGGAACTGTGGATTTTGACGTGATGGTGAAATGTTTATGCAGATTCCCAGCAGGAGCAGCCTTCTCCAGAGCCGCAATTTACGCAAGAGAGGAGCGGTCGAGCGTGTCGCGCACGCAGTACATGCACGCGAGTCCGTCGGCACTCTGTCTCATCCGTATCGCAAAATGAAAAATGGCTGTGCTTGCCACCTGAGGAAGGCGGTTGCTAGGCAACAGTCTCACTCCGTTGCATGGTGTGAATGACGCCAGGCCGGTGGCCTTTCCCATGAGGATCAGAGCCGGAGATTCGGAACACTGGCCTGTCGGACGCATCCTACCGGCCATCCCGCTAATCACCCCGCGTGTCCCTGCGTGCCTGAACATCTGTGACATGCTGACTTGTGACTTGACACCTTTCTGCATCTCTTACAGAAGCAAGGTGCAGTTTTATGATCTGAATTAATAGCATAATAGGGGTTATGTGTTTAGTGCTGTTCTTGTGGTTTTTAGTCGATTTTATTTTTACTTCAAATAGGGGTTGCTCGATATTTTTGGGGTAACTTTGCCCTTCTGTCCCTTAGCCTGGCCCCTGTGGGGCCTCTCAGTTTGGCCATGCCCAAATGCCGTTTTCCATAAAAGATAAACTGAACAGCTGAAAGGCTGGAAGAGCGGTGAGGTTCGGTCAGTATCAGGGCACCGGAGGGGGTGTTTGAGCCATGCCCTCGGGCCCTCTGAAATCCCTGGGGTGCTGCTGTTGTACTTCTTGATAATGTTCTGGATCCGACCCACTATAGCAAAGTATCCAGAAACATACAGAGGACATGAACCATACAGCAAATCAGGAACATAAACCAGTTTAACAGACAGCCACATAGCCAAAGAGAAACCTTTACCCTTTTATGTATAGAGCGTAATAGCAGCTTGGGAGCCAGTTACGGTGCTTTGTCACTGGAGGGTGCCCTGTTTAGGACCCCCAGGGGCCCTGGGACTCTGCAGCTGTGCCCTGCACTAAATCTGAATTATTCTGGCGAAAAACAAGGGTGTGAGGCTCCCAGAACCAACCGAATAACTGAAAGTAATGATGGCCTGTTTTCTCTGTTGTTGGATCAGGTAACTTGCCTCGGGACAGTAGAGGGCGCCATGTACACTAGCAGCTCCTCGATCAGTCAGCAGGTCCAGTTGTTTGGGTTTCAGTCTTGCTGTAATGTATAACTGCACGGGCCTCTATCACAGGGACCCAGCGCTGCAGTACCCGGAGAACTCGGGTAACACTCATCCAGAGTCTCTGAAAAAACACCAGGCAGAACTGTTCTGGAATTTTCCATGGAGAGCTGAGGTGACACCGGAAAAGACTTGGGGAGTGAACCAGTGGTAGGGGGGGGGTGGGTGCTACCTGATGGTCACATGGAGCCCTGGGCAGGGCGGGGCTTGTTTGTGACAGCTGCTTCCCACTCGCCCGAGGATTCCAGACTGCACAGATGCAGCCAGTCAGCCAAGTCAGCGTGGTCGTAAATGTTAATCAGCATGAATAATAAATGGCTCTGCCCTGTCTCCCCCCTCCCTTGTCACAGGTCTGTCTGGCTGGAGGGGGGGGGGGGTTACCGCAGGGGGTTACTGCGGGGTGGAAGTGTAGTCTCAAGCAGTTTAGTGTGTGTTAGGGGTAAAAATAGCGCTGAGCTTGGGGCTCCATGACTCAGCCCTTGCCTTCATCATCATCATCATCATCTTTAGGCAGAGAATGTTCTAGGTCGTTTACTGTGTCTCACAGGCCACTAGTAATCATGATGATTTTTTTGTTTATTAATAGAAGTGCACATATATAAGTATGAGTTTCCATGGGGATGGTGACAGCCAGATGTGGGGATGCCATCAGTATGTGGAGTCATCTCATTCCTCACTCTCTGTTGCTTAGTGATGTGGCCTCACCTTATTGGTTGGTTTGACCACCCTTGTGGTACAGAGGCACTGACCTAACTCTTGTCTTTAGCAAACTGGACCTGATGTCACCCCACGAAACGCATGGTCTTGCGAGGATCACCTACCGCGCCCAGCAGCTTTCGATCGCCTGACCCCAGTGTGCTCAAGGGCCTCGTGGGGCCTCATGTGGAGAATAGCCACTGCCTTCCAAACCCTATCTCTCGGCTGACCAGGAGCAGGTGCGGGAGCTCAGCATAGTGCTCGAGGTCACGGTGTATCTGAGATAATGAGGTTCATTACTTATGGTGGCCTCCCAGCTTGGCAGCAAATGGAAGCGGTGTGTGGCTCAGCGTGTTAGGAGGTGGCGATCGGAAGGTTGCCGGTTCAAGTCCCAGGATTGGCAGAGCGATTTCACTATCAGGCCCCTGAACAAGACACTTAACCCTCAATTTCTCCAGGGACTGTTTGATCCTGGTCTTTCAAAAAAAAAAAATAGCATGTTGCTTTGGATAAAAGTGTCGGCCAAAAAAATAAAAGTAAATGCTGCACCAGCCTTCTGGGCCGGATGGAGTCCAATGATGACGGATTGGCGGCAAAAAATTGGCAAGTGGACTGATGGCGGCAAAGAAATACCTAGAAGAGATGGGCACGTCCGGTCCCCGGATGGTGGAGATGACAGCGGCGTGCCCTGCCTACCAGTTTGTGCTTTTTACAGCCTCCTTGATTTACTTGGGATCACCGAGCATGCTGGGTGCTGTTCTGTGCTCTCAGGAATGGCCGGCCCTTAAAAAACACTGTACTGCAGACGTCATCAAATTCCAGCGTGTTTTGATGATTTAATGTGGGCACATAGCCTCCCGCTGTGAAGTTAGCTGCCAGCTGCTGGAGGTTAGGCCCCGGTGGGCCCCTGGGGCCCAAGGAGGGGGGGGGGGCTTACTTGCATTCGATGTTTTTGGTCTCCTGCCCCAACCTTACCTTCCTTTTCACTTTCCACACCCTCCGCCCTTTCCTGTGACAATGTTCGGGAAAATGTGCTGTGTGAAATGAAAAGGGATGTTTTATTGACTGCCAAGTGAATGTTGGGTGCCAAGGTCGTGAGGATCGGCCAAGGTCACGCCGTCACCAGTGCGACTACTGCCCCCACCCCCGATGGTGTCCTCGGCGCTGATTCTCCCCGTCCTTGCGACGGCTGCCTCTCTGCTTTCCCTCCTGCCCATCGGTGTGTCAGTGTTCATGCTTGTGCAAACACAGCTCAGACTCCATTGTTTGAATTAGACTGAGTGCCAGCATTCAGCCTGCTCCCCTCAGCTGTGGGCCACATGCTCAGGCTTCAAATGCATGCGGCTCCCTATGTAGATCACAGAAATGAAACTGTCCTCATCCACACACATTCCCGGGGAGGGGGAGGCTTTCATTTTGGTCATGTCCAAGCCTTCTCTGGGCCGGACGGACAGCTGAGCAAGGAGCCACATGCCATATGTCCACTGGTGCCAGCTGAGTATGGCGCTGGGGATTGTGGGGAGTATGTGGGAGGGTCCTGCAGTGTGGGGTGGGTGGCAGTGGCATGCCCAGTGTGCCAGGCCCCCACAGAATCCTTAGGAGTGTGGCTGGTGTTTTTTTTGGGGGGCAGTCGTGCCGAGACAACTTTGTCAGTTGTGTTGCGCGAAGCCAACAACCCGCCAGCTAATACCGGGGGTCAAAGCCGATAATGGGGAGGGCTGCCAAGGTGAAGCGGCGGCTGTATCCATGCGGTCCCTCTGGGGCCATTTGGATAGACTATGGGGGGGGGGAAAGGTGTGCAGGGGGAGCTGAGGGTTTTTATGAGAGAAGCCTCCCTCCCCTGAAGCATTCATTCCAGGTTATTATTGTTTGGTGATGTAATACGAGTATCGGTCTCACCTGAACCTGAACCCATAATTAAAGCCCCCCCCCACCCAAACTTACAATCTGGGGAGGACAGTGGGGCCACTGGAGCTGCAGGCCTGTGGAACATGCATTTCAGTTTAAATGTTCCTCTGTCTCTGGGCACTTGCACTGAAGTTTTGCGCAGTGTCTGAAGCATCATGCTTGACTTATTGCCGTTAGTCACTGGTCAGCATTTTGACGAACGCCTGATTGTTAAGGGGGGTGTGCGGCATCTCTTGTGCTGAACAAGAGAATGGACACTCCCACTAGGGGCTTTGTCAGGCTTACGATCGCATCAGCGACTCCCGGTTCAGGCTTGTTCAGCAGCTTAGCCTCCAGAACCTTCTGGCTGGGTCTGCTATGCTGGCATTTGTTAAACCTTAAAAGGAATGATGATTGTTTACTTGAATGTGTTTGAATGTAACTCAAATGAAAACTAAGGCTGGACCAGCCAGCTGCTCACATGACCTGGCCTGGAGGGCTCCTTTCTTCCCAGGGGTGTGTGTGTGGCTAAACTGCACCCACAATGCACTGGGCTGCTTGCCCTATTCCCTGGCTAAGACATAGGGTCTGCTTCACAGAAGGGGCGATGTAGTGCCCAGGTGTGCAGGGTGGTTGGGGGTAGTTTAATTATTCTCCTGCAGGGTCTTGGGGCAGGCCTGCACTGGGGCATAATGGGAAGTGTGGCAAGGCCATCCAGGGTGGTGGAGAGGAGAGGCACGGCAGCTGCGTGTTCCTGATTCAGATGAGTGGCATCCAGTTAGTGGTTTGTGACATGTAAATTGGCAGCTTTACCTGCTGGGGGAGCTGTAACGCCTAAGGACACCGAGGTGAAAAGGCTGTCCATGCAAAGGGGTTCTTTGTTCAAAGGGTCTGCAGCCCATTGCAATAAGCTGGAAGGTTCCAGCCTGTCTGGGCAATGGGGATCCTATGAAGGTACTGAGCCTGTTACTACCTGTGGCACAGATTACTTGCCCCTGCTGAACGTGAGGGAAACTCAGTGTTTAGACATTTAGATAGGGACACCTTGCTTCTCTGGTCTGATCTGGTTCCATCCATCCATTTCTGCTGGAATACTTGCTCAGAGATTCATGAAGACTCTCCTCATCCAGCACAATTGGTAGGGCACAGAAGACGAGCCTCCAATCGGGTGTCATGGCTGATTATGATCACCAGGGAGTGCTAATTAATCTCCCGTTGCCAGGACAGGTGTACCATGGGAGATGGGGCTAGTGCTGCCAGTGTAGCGGAGCAGAGAAACATGGCGGCGTGCACGCCCCAGGCCAGATGGTCTGCGCCCAGATGGAAACTGGTGACACTGAATCTGCTGGTGTGGTGCACAGGGAACAGAGAGGACCGGGAGAGGCATGGCTTGGGAGGTGTCGCGATCGATCGTGCACTGCTCTGGTTAACAAGGACGGACATGCATCGCATGTGGAGGGCCCGTGAACGATATCTTCACTCTCTCCACAGGGGTGCATCCCGGCTCCCCTTGATGTGAAGATCTGTGCAGTGCCGTTTCAGCATTCTGTGATGCCTCTGCCACGAATGCAGCATGTTTGGCAAGCAAACCGTGTGCTGTGCGAACTTCATTACTGCACTGAGTTCAATGCAGGTTCGTCTGCTGTTAAGTTAATTAACTCTGGCTGCTGCGGCATAATTACACCTCCCATCACTCCTTAAGAGGGATTCAGCCTCCAGTCAGAAGAGTTTTCTGGTCTTCAGAAGCACTGATCTGACTGGACAACTCCGCAGGTAGAGAGTCACTTCATGGGAGCAGTTATTTGGTTCCTCTGGCGGAGACCCAGACGTGGCCAGGCAGCCTTAATCAAGCCCAGAGGGACCACTCAGGATGATCTGAAGCTTTTACTATCATCTGTTTGGCGGAAATAAAAAAATTCAGATAAACAGGAATGTGGAGGTGGTGCAACTTATAACCATGACGGCTCTGATTCTGCTTTTGCCTTCAAATGGAAACTGTAGTCAAAATCGAATCATCTTCACTCTGTCCTGAAAATACGCACTCTGTTAAGATCTGACGAGTGGGCAAGTCCGTCTGTCTTCCGCGTGGTCGGTGGTGATGAGTGCATGAAAATGACGTCTTTAACACGGAAGCAGGGGGTGGGGCAGCACCTCCGCACTGTGACGCACATATTCCCCAGAGCAGTCAGTACGTTAACATGCACACTAAGAAAATTATTATTCGGTTAGTCCAACGAAAACCAGACTTTTAAAGATCATGTAAACATGTTAGTCTGACTGAAATCGTACTGAATCGAATTTCTCTTAGTCCCAGATAATGCGATTGGGAGTCGATTTACTCCTGCATGCACACGTTCAAATGGATTTAAACTGGCCTAGGTGCTCTGTGCATGTTCCACAGTTTCCTCCCCAAGCTTTGTCCTGGAAGTAAGAGTAGTAGTCAGTACAGTGCTGTAAAGCCGTCTAATTCACTGCTCAACTAAAGGGCGCTTTTCCACCACACCAAGTACTGTACTTTTGGTACTTAAAGAAGGTACCAAAAGTACGGTACTACAAGGTAGTACCATACAGTAGCCTGCTTTGAGAGGGGTTTTTGTGGTTTTTCGGCCTCCCAAGAGCAACTTTGCTTTATTTTAGTTAAACGTGATTCAGTAGGAAGTTATTCTCAGGTAAGTAATTGTTAATTTGGATATTTAAAAAGTTTAATTTCTAAGGTTGCTATCTCTGACCCTATTGGATACTTTAAAAAGCTCCGTTTTAAGGCAAGTCTTAATTTAGTGTTTTATTGTACTCAGCATTTTATTATATTAACTATACGTTAATTAAATCAAGTAAAACCTGAATACGCTATATAAATATACTGGGCTGGGAGCAAAGGATGGGGTCATAGTGAGTTAGGTAATTATGGGGCCAGCTCAGTGTTGTGTTTGCATGATGTTTGCCCTTCTGGACGTTAGTGTCCAATCAGACTTCATCGGCGAGTGATGTAAGTTAGTGAACTCACTCATGGTCCAGGTTCGTGACCTCGAGGAGCAACTAGCTCTCATCCGACACAACAAGGAGTTAAAAGACAGAGAGTTAATATGCCTTCTAGGGAGGTGTGTACGTCACAAGCAGGGAGGGGGGAGAAAGAAGGGCAGAGAGGTTAAGAGAGCTGGGTGAACGTAGGTTGTAGAAACGTACAGAGTTTACAGAGGCGGCAGCACCTGAAGTGACTGTGTCTATCTACTTTAAGGTGCTTCCAGCTTTAGAGCCAGAAGAGACTGGGGAGGCAGGAGGGTCATTGGGCACTGAGGAGCCCCCTCCCCCCAGCAAAAGGGAGGTTGTGGTTGTGGGGGATTCAATTATTACAAGTGTAGACAGTTATGTGTGCAACCGTGATAGAGGGTCCCGTATGGTGTCTTGCCTGCCTGGTGCCCAGGTAGGGAACCTTCCAAATTGCGTGGTCAGGCTTTTGGCGCCAGCCGGCGTGGATCCAGTGTTCATGGTGCATGTTGGCACCAACGACATAGGAAAGGGCAGGAGTACTGGAATTCTTCCTGTGCCACGTGCGAGTCAGGCTAAGTTAGCTGAGATAAGGGGATTAAATGCGTGGCTAAAATGGTGGTGTAGGAAAGAGGGGTTTAGGTTTATGGGGCACTGGAAGACCTTCTGGAACAGGGGGAACCTGTTCAAGCCGGACAGGTTGCATCTGAACCAGAGGAGTACCAGTGTGTTGGGGAGGTGTATGTGTAGAGTAGTTGAGGAATGTTTAAACTAGGGACTGGGGGGGCAGGGAGGGTAGTTAGGAATATAGGTGGGGAGAGACGGAAAGCCACAATTAATATTAAAAGTGGGCACTGTAAAAGGCCTAACCTTTGCGGTCTGTACTTAATGCTAGGAGTATTAGAAACAAAATTCAAGGTTTAGAGCAGGGGTGTCAAACTGCAGTCCTGGAGGGCCGTAGCCCTGTGTAGCTTCGTTCTTTCCCTGTTCTACCAGAAATGATTCAGCTCAAGAGCTGTGTGGTAATTAGCACAAGAAGTTGAATCAGGTGTGTTAAACGAGGGGAAACCCAAAAATGTGCAGGACTCCAGCCCTCCAGGACTGGATTTTTTAAAAGCACATTGTTGCAAGTGCAAGAGGACTTCATACCTGTTTCCAGCAAAACTAAATCTAGGAAACTGCAGCCAAGGTGGTTTACTAAGGAAATTAAGAATAAGTCAGGAGGAAAAGGGCTCTCTTCCAGAAATAGAAATTAACTAACGATTTCAGAATAAAGCAGGAGTATCTAAGTGTACAATTAAACTATAAGTCTTGAGTTAAACGCTAAATCTTGAGTTAAAAAATAACATTAAACTCGCTAAGAGAAATGTAGAAAGGAAGATTGCATTGGAGGCTAAGGATGACAATAAAAGTTTCTTCCAATATTTTAACTCCAAAAGAGCTCTAAAAGCTGAAATCAGTAATTTGCAGGATAGTAAGGGCCTTATAATTGAAAATGAAATTGATATAGTAAATGAGTTTAATGAATATTTTACATGGGTGTTCACAGTAGAGAACACAAGTAACCTGCCACCATTTAGTACAAATACAGCATTGTCTACGACCAATATATGTATAACTGAGGCTGATATGGTACATAGCCTAGCTAAGGTCAAAATAAATAAATCGCAGGGCTCTGATGGCATCTTACCTATAGTTTTAAAAGAAATGAGGGATATTATTAGCCAACCTTTAATATTACTATTTCAGAAATCCTTATCTACTGGTGTGGTACCTTCTGATTGGAAGCGTGCTAGTATAATGCCCATATTCAAAAAAAGGGATAGAAGTAATCCAGCAAACTATAGGCCAATCAGTTTAACTGGAAAGGTAATGGAAGCTATAATCCAAGTGAAAATGGTAGATTACCTGGATTAAAATAACATTCTGAGAGATAGCCAACATGGATTTAGGAGAGGTAGATCCTGTTTAACTACTCTACTGGAGCTCTTTGAGAAAGCTACAAGCGAAATTGATCACAAAAAGGCCTATGATGTGATCTACTTAGATTTCCATAAGGCCTTTGATGTTTGAGGAAGCACTTCTTTACACAGCGTGTAGTTAGAGTATGGAATAGTCTTACTGCTAGTGTAGCGGAAGCTAAAACCCTGGGTTCCTTTAAATCAGAGCTAGATAAGATTTTAACAACTCTGAGCTATTAGTTAAGTTCTCTCCAAATGAGCTTGATGGGCCGAATGGCCTCCTCTCGCTTGTACATTTCTTATGTTCTGATGTGTTTGTTTTCTACTGACATAAAAACTGGTACCAGCGCCGAATGACATCACAACGTGAGGCAGGGTATTTTGTACTGAATTTGAAAAATGGCTGTTGTAGGACTGAATGGTGTGCGATATTATTACTGATTTGGCATGTTATGCAATTCAGTTCTTACTTGCTAGTCAGCTAGATTAAGATCAGGCTTTTTCTTGCCTTCAGTTTGGTATGGATAATATAATGCATGGAGTTTACTCGTAAGTCTCGCTAAAACATTTTTACTCTGCCATAGGAAAAAAAACCTATGAAATTTTGCAATTTTAATGATTATTCCTTTTCAAGTTTATCTAGTATTTGTTAACAAATCAGTTTACAGTTTACCTCATCTGCTTTTGCATAAGTGCTGCATGCATTCTCAGAGACAATCATAATCTAACCTGTGACAGCCAGCGGTATCCCTTATGAGGGACGTCATGTAGCAAAGTTCTCCTGTTTTCTGCTCTCAGTGCCTGCGTTCAAAAAAGGTCCATGTGAACCTGCACGTTTTTCCTCGTGTACTGCAGTGCCTCATGCTGATTTTGTTGTGACCTGCTCTGAGTTAGGCAGGACCAGTGTGCTGTGGCCAGGGTAGGTTACCACTGGTTAAGCTTTTTGGTGCCTCACCGCTCCTTTGAGCATTTGGTTTTTGTTCTGTGGTCAACTCTGCCACCCTGAACTGCGATCTGTGTTATGAGTCAAATGGCCCACTGTCTGCCCCCCCACCCCCCTGCTATATTTACCGTTTTGAGAAAAGTTGGAGTGACAGATGGGTCCCCCCAGTGTCCAGAGGAACACGTCTAGAGATGAGAATGCAAGTGATGGAGAGGTGAAGTCCACACTTTCATAAATGGCACATGGGCACGGAGGAGACCTTACCACCCAGCTGGGCTTTTGCCTGCTTGGTTCCACCAGCCCTGCATGTTTCATCAGAGGGAGGTGGGGGGGGGGGAGTGTAATTAGGCTGATGGACCCATCGGTGGGACACGTGTTGTGCTGCACTTGAGATACCACTGAGATCCTCAGCAGGAAGGCGCAGCCCCGCTGGCTGGAAGGCAAATGACCTGCATTTTCTGCGGAATCTGGCTCCTGGGGTTTGCCGGGTTGGGGCCCAAAAGCACTGCCTTCGTTGGTATTTTTAGTGAGTAATTGCTGCATCCGCACACTGTTCACCATGCCCCCCCCCATCAGGAGCGGTACAGGCCTATACAATCCGAAGCCCAAACTGAGGGGGCACTCTCAATGCTCTGGGGACATTGCCCCCCCCCCCCAGTAAAGAGGCCATTCTGCCTCTTTTCTCCGGGCCCTCAGGCCCCAGCAAAGCCGGATGTGCGGTTCCTCGGCCCAGAGCGGGAGCTCTGTTGCAGGGAGAGGCCTTCGCTCTCCTCTAATGAGCTGCTGGACCTCTCCGACCTGTCAAGCCCGTATGTCAGCAGAAAGAGAAAAGCTTGCACCTCATGTGTTGGTGCTGGCTTGCCAGCGAGGCGTCTTTGCAGCGGGGCGTCCGTGTGAGTGCAGGGTGGCTGACTACGTGACGTCCACAGCAGCATTCATCGTTTTCTGGAAGCTTCCAAGAGCCTGATGTGAGAGATGTGGACGGCCGCTTGGGGTTTCTGGGGTG
>JAODJW010000081.1:25138396-25148730 GCA_026777045.1 Hyperopisus bebe
CCCCCAGAGGAGCTGGAGGAAGTGGCCGGGGAGAGGGAAGTCTGGGTTTCCCTGCTGAGACTGCTGCCCCCGTGACCTGACCTCGGATAAGCGGAAGTAAATGGATGGATGGATGAAGTTTTTGATGGTGTGTTTTGTTTGTTTGTTTGTTTCTGGGCACCTTGGCCTCCTGTCGATGAGGACCCCATTGCTCTCTTGGGTTCTCACTGCAGTTACATATATGAGCAGGTTGCCCTCGTTGCTCCTGTTGCTGAACCCTGGGGAGAAGATGCTTGTTCTCGTTTGTGTCTAGGCCAAGAGCAGCTTGAGAAGATGCTGCACTGTAGATGGAGAAACAAACAACCTATTAAATCGTCGATTGGAAGGGGGGATTCCCCAGATGTCCAAAGATTCTTGGGGCTTCCCCTGTTTAGTGACTGAAATGTCCTTTCAGCTGTGCTCTATGAGGAAATCAGAGCTCCTCCGTGCTCAATCCAAGGACACATCTGTCTGCTAAATGTCATGGGTGGGATGGGGGGGCTGGTGGTCTGTGCGCTATTCAGATGTTACGGCTGGGTGCTCACCCTTCTGTGCTGTTTCTCCAGCACCCACATGGACCCACCCCCCTGCCACAGAGTCCTCGGTGGTAAGGTGTATGCTGGTTTATCTCTGCCCTGGTGTGCAGTGCTGACACTCTCTGCTGTATCTGTCTGTGTGCTGTGAGCTCTCAGATGGTTAACAAGCATTAACCAAACTGGTTATGGGGTTTAGCCTATGGCTAGCACAGCCGGTTAGCCCTTACCTGATGCTTGATATAGGGGAATCAGGCCCCAGTGTTACCAGCAGGCAGGGTACAGGAAGGGAGCTGGCTGGTGCGGGTGCGCACAAGCATGGGCCCAAAATACCCAGACTGTTTGTGCACCTGTTCGTTTTCCTGGAATCTTCCATTT
Organism: Hyperopisus bebe; assembly: GCA_026777045.1. Lineage (NCBI taxonomy): Eukaryota > Metazoa > Chordata > Actinopteri > Osteoglossiformes > Mormyridae > Hyperopisus > Hyperopisus bebe. The sequence continues at coordinate 25,139,326 of JAODJW010000081.1, forward strand.
CCTTAGAGTTTGCTTTTATTTTGAATAGTCAGTTGGCTGCCATTTGCAGCTGTTTTCCAGTTCCCTCAGCCATCCCCACGTCCCAGACTCTTCGCTCTCCTCTGTATCTGATGGCAGCATGGTGTGTCTGTCCCCACAGGCAAGCTGTGGACGCGCAGCATGAAGGTGGCCTACAACCTACTGCACAAGCTGGGGACCAAGCAGGAGCCCATGCTCAGGCCAGGGGACCGGGTGAGTGTGGGGAGCGGCTCTGTCCGTACGCAGTGTGCCAGGAATGACCCTGATGGCGGCTTTCAGCTACCTTCACCGCTGCTTGATGGATTTCTCCATCTCACGTGTTCCCTGCCGTCCCGGCGGAAAATGGAGTGACTTTGGAGTAGGGCCCAGAGCTTTCTTGTTAACTGCAGGGGCAAGATTAATTAGAGTGGAGTAGTTATTTTAGAAAGTTAGTATTGACTCCAGTCCCTAATGAAAATGTTTATGGGGTCCCTAGGCACAGCAAAGGGAGAGGCCTGGGGATTTAGCTGAGCAGACTGTCTGTCAAGCTTCTGGAAGATTGAGGGGAACTGCAGGCACTCAGGAAAAAGAGCAGGAGCTCATTAAAGACCCAGCGCAACCTGCACTCTAAGTGATGACCTGGCTAACATGTGACTCTGGCCTTCTGTTCCATAGGTGGCGCTAGTGTTTCCCAACAATGACCCAGCGGCCTTCATGGTGGCTTTCTATGGCTGCCTTCTAGCCGAGGTGGTCCCTGTACCAATTGAAGTGCCACTGACGAGGAAGGTGAGGGTCCAGCTGCAGCAGAATCCCTGTTGGATCATCTGGACAGTGATATCATCACTTACTGGTCATGTGACATGCCAGAATTCAGGATGACACTACCATGCGCTCCAAGATTTTTAAATAACTGCTCAGGACCACAACAAATAAACATGGGTGCGCAGTGAAGCCTGGAGGAAAGCCACTCTGTGTGATTATGCTAATGGGTTTACTTTTACCATGATGCTTTTTATGTTTTTGCTGTACTTTCATTTGGAGGGTCATAAATAATTCAGCGGGCAGCCAGTGGGGCAGAGGTGATGTTAACAACTTGGATCGCGTGTACCGTCAGCAAACAGTGTCACTGGCGCTGTCCCCCGCTGCCCCCCACTGCCCCCTGCTGGCCAGCTGTGACAAGCCCTCCACCACACCGTTGCCTGATTTCTCTGTGTAATCGTTTGCTTCCTCCTTCCCCTGTCCGCAAACCTGCCAATTGCCCGCCTGTCTGTCACGGATGATGCCTCGCCTGCACGGTTATTTTTTTGAGGCGTAATGCATGGGGTGGGGGGGGGGACTCCACACCACCCCAATGTTGATATCACGCTCCCACTATCACTCCAGCTTACATGAAGATTTTCCCACGGGTAGCACACTGGTGTTGTCCCAGTGTACACCTGTGATGTTATCCTGTCTTTCCCAGTAACTGGTGCGATAAACATCTTTGTTCTCAAACACATTTGCAGCGTAACGTGACCCCTCCTTGTTATCTGATCGGTTCTGCTTAGTGTTACTCTGTATGTCATATAAATTTTCCCGGATTTATCTGGTGGTTTGATCCACGTTCTTGGGTTCCTGTGCTGTGGCTGAAAGCTCCACTTCCTGTTCCCGCCCCCGCAGGATGCTGGGAGCCAGCAGATCGGCTTCCTCCTGGGCAGCTGCGGTGTCACTGTGGCTCTGACCAGCGATGCCTGTCACAAGGGACTGCCAAAGAGCGCCACCGGCGAGATCCCACAGTTCAAAGGTCAGCTGCCACATTCCTCCCAAGGGGGGGTCATCAGGTCACTTATGCCCACCAGTTCTGAGAAAGACACAGAACGCCTTGCACAACCTTGTGTTGGGGTGCAGAGGCAAACTTGGAGCTATCTGACACGTCTTCAGAGGCGTAAACAGTCTCCTTGGGTTTGCTGAACAGTGCAATCGATTCCAAAATGATCCTGGGTCTCCACTTCCCCACCCCCAGGTTGGCCGAAGCTTCTCTGGTTCGTCACAGAGTCCAAGCACCTGTCCAAGCCCCCAAGGGACTGGTTCCCCCACATCAAGGACGCAAACAACGACACGGCCTACATTGAGGTAGGGCTCAAGCCCAATTTAACAATGACACGACCCACATTGCAGTCAAGCTCGAGCCCAGTTTAGTAGCAACACGGCCTGCATCGATGTCGGGCTTGAGCCCAGTTTGACAGCAACGTGGCCTACATCAACGTCGGGCTCGAGCCCAGTTTAACAGCGACATGGCCTACATCAGGGGTGTCCAATCTTATCCGCAAAGGGCCAGTGTGTATGCGGGTTTTCGCTGCAACTCCCTAATTAGATTATTAATTAGAGGACTGATTGGCTGCAGAGTCCTCACACCTGGGTTTGAACAGCTGACCTACAGGGTATCCCAAAAACCTGCATACACACCGGCCCTTTGCGGATAAGATTGGACACCCCTGGCCTACATCAATGTCCGGCTTGAGCCCAGTTTAACAGCAACGTGGTCTACATCAACGTCGGGCTCGAGCCCAGTTTAACAGTGACATGGCCCATATCAATGTCCGGCTTGAGCCCAGTTTAACAGCAACATGGCCTACATCAAGGTTGGGCTCAGCCTACATCTAGGTTGGTCTGGAGCGACATAGTAGTAGTATTACTTTATTGATTCCAAAGGAAATTCCAAAAGTTACAGTAGCAACACACAAAAAGTGACATCACTGTACATACGCAAAAGACACAGGACAGAATGCTGTACAAAAGGACACAGTACAATAAAACTATATTGCAAAATAAAGTGTGCAAACATTTAGGTACACACTATTCTAGAGGGCTGGTGACTGGGTGGGGGGAAGGGGTCAGGGGTCATACATGTTGTTGTATTTGATGGTGGCTAGGAGAACAGATCTTAGATGGCACTTGCTGGAGCAGTGCCGCTGTGCAAGTCTGTTACTGAATGTGCTTCTCTGTTTGACCAGGGTGTGATGCAGAGGGTGTGAGGCATTGTCCAGTATCGAGCAAATCTTCTTGAGTGTTCTCTTTTGGATGGTTGTGTCAAAGGAATCCAAGTGGATTCCCAGAACAGAAGTAACCTTTTTAATCAGCGTATTGAATTTGTTTGAGCCCCTTCTTGTAGCGTTGTTGCCCCAACACACCACAGCATATAAGATTGCTCTTGACACCACAGACTGGTAGAACTGCTGTAACAGAGACCTACAGACCCCGAAAGACTGGGGTCTCCTCAGGAAGTAGAGGCGACCCAATCCCAGTCTATTGTACTGGTGCACTCCTAGGTACCTGTATGTCCACCACTTCCAAATCCTCTCCATCAATAGTAATTGAAGACATGAGGCTTTTTGATCTCCTGAAATCAACCACCATCTCTTTGGTCTTCCCAGTGTTGAGCAGTAGCTGGTTTCTATTGCACCACTCAGCAAAGTCCTTCACATGCTTCCTGTATTCCCCCTCCTGACCTTCCCTAATACAACCAACTATGGCCATGTCATAAGAAAATTTCTGCATGTGACAGATCGCATTGTTGTACTTAAATTCAGCCATATAGAGAGTGAATAGGATGGGAGACAAGACTGTCCCCTGGGGCGGCCCTGTGCTGCTCACAGCCATGTCAGAGACACTGCCATGGTGTCTCAAAAACTGTGGTCTTCCCTTCTAGTAATCCGCAATCCAGGACACAAAGGGTATGTCCACATGCATGAGACAAAGTTTCTCCTTTTCTCCCTTATCAATGCTGGCAGTATGATGTTGAACGCACTAATCAAAAAATCAAAAAACATGATCCTGACAGCACTGCCAGGCGTGTCCAGGTGGGAGTGGGCTCTGTCCAGCAGGTAGATCACTGCATCATCCACTCCAATGTGGTCTTGATAGGTAATCTGCAGAGGATCCAGAAATGTGTTGACCATCAGTTAGAGGTGAGCCAGGACAAGCCTTTCTGAGGTCTTCACGAAGTGAGATGTCAGAGCTACAGGTCGATAGTCATTAAGGGCCGAGGGTTGCCTCTTGTTGGGGACAGGAACCAGGCATGACGTCTTCCACATTTTATATTATGCACAGCCAATTTTTTATATTATTTTTTCTGTTTAACGTAGCCTACATCAAGGTCGGGGTTGAGCCCAGTTGTCCCAAGCACTAGAAAAAAAGTGAACATACTGCTCATAGGTCAGAGGTCGTGGGCCTCTCCTGTTTTATTGGGCGTACCTAATGTGCTGATGCTTCAGTTTGGACCAACCACTGAAATTAGGTCATTTGACACGGCTGCGTTTAATGTCACCCACCACAGTACAAGACGTGCAAGGACGGCAGCGTGCTCGGTGTGACGGTGATGCGGATCGCCCTGCTGACGCACTGCCAGGCGCTGACGCAGTCCTGCGGATATACCGAAGGTAGAGCCCGCCCTGTTACATGCCATGCTGTTCCTGAATCCCTGATTCAAGATAAAAACAACCTGTGTAGGAAGTCGAAAGGTAACCTTGAGATGCAACCTGTTAGCATGCTAACCCGCCGTCATGACCCTGTCCCCATCTGCCTGCCCATTCCCTCCAGCTGAGACCATGGTGAATGTCCTGGACTTTAAGAAGGACGTGGGCCTGTGGCACGGCATCCTCACGGTGAGCGCCCCCTACCACCCAGAGCTGCGCCGCGGACGCCTTACCGTCCTTTTTTGAGAGGTTGAAGGTGATGTCGCCCCGTCCTGCAGAGCGTCATGAACATGATGCACGTGATCAGCATCCCCTACGCGCTCATGAAGGTTAACCCCCTGTCCTGGATCCAGAAAGTGTGTCAGTATAAAGGTGAGCCTTTGGTCGCCGTGGCGACCTGCCCGTTCACCAGTGAACGAGCTAGAAAAGCTGGCTGAGTTCCCTCTGAAAGGACAGCCGCACAAGGTCTCATTTTCAGAGCTGACTTCTTCCAGCAGGCACAGCAATACACAAAAGCATAAATAGATACAGCGGCAAGTGGGTCCCACGCACACTGTACTTTCTAGAAGGTTCTGGGATAAACTGAAAACAGAGATGCTGTTACAAATCCATGAATCTCCTCCGGAGTTTACAATGTCCAACTGTTTTACGGCGTGCTTTTAATGTCTCTTACCCCGACCTGATCTGTTTCCGGCCGGCCAGCCAAAGTGGCATGTGTGAAGTCCAGGGACATGCACTGGGCCCTGGTGGCCCATCGTGACCAGCGGGACATCAACCTGAGCTCGCTGCGCATGCTGGTGGTAGCCGACGGCTCAAACCCCTGTGAGTCATGCGGCGTGTTCACGCACACCCACGCATACGCAGATACGTTTGGCATGTTCTGCACCATCATACCTTTCTGTGGACCAACCATAAACACCCTGGCTTACTCAAGGTACCTCCTACGTCTTCAGTGGACCTTCTCAGCTACATTGCCTGCATCTGCTCAGAGACCTACGCCCAAAACACTTGCACAAAAGCAGATGACTGTAAAGAGGTGGGGTTTAGGATGAGTAGTTGCCCAAAAAAATCTGGAGAATAATTGGATTGGTCTGGGTTGGGGGCGGAATATGATATGCTTTCATCGGGCCCAAACTTCCTAGCGACACCCCTAAGTGTTCCTACATTTTTGGAGTAATGACATTAATGGGGTGGCTGTTGTTTCTTGGGAAACCACACTCTGCAGTGGGGGTGTCACAGACAGCCTGTGTGCCTTAAGCTTCTCTCCTGGGCCCCCATGAAGCAGAATTTTAAGTTAGTCAGTCATATCAGCCGACTGCTGCCTTTCCAGAGGATGAAATTGTTTTCCCCCAACTTTGTTTCCTCCAGGGTCAATCTCATCTTGCGATGCCTTTCTCAACGTCTTCCAGAGCAAGGGACTTCGGCCAGAGGTCATCTGCCCCTGCGCCAGCTCCCCCGAGGCTCTGACTGTGGCTATCAGAAGGTACTCACAGTCGCCGCCCTGGAGGCTGTACCCGGTACCTCCACCCATGCTCCCCATCCGGCTTGTGATTCATGCTGAATGGTTGCAGGGCTTAATCATTATAACTGCTCTGTTTTTAATGGGATGTTACAGTCGTGGAAAACAGAGCAGACTGCCTCTCTTGATGAGAAGCACAGTGCCTTGCGGTCATGATGCAGTCAGTGAGTTGGCTGAGCCACTCGCGTAAAGACAAATGCATCTACAAACATCGTCTTAGCTCAGTCACACCAAGGCATCTGACGACAGCTCCGTCTTCAGTCTGACTGCCGTCCCAGGCAGGCCAGAGGGCCCTGTGTCTGCGGTTTGTCCCTGTGGGTCTGCCTGTGTAAAGTCACAGCCTTTAAATGCTCAGCCTTGCCCCTAGTGTGAGCTCACTGTGTGTCTCCACGTCTGCTATAGGCTGAACCACTGCAAATGTGATGTGATTGCCCATATGGGTATAAGGTGGGTGGGGCTTAAATGCAGCAGAGTTGGGTGGGGTTTAAGGTGGGAGGCAGCGCTCAGAGGTGTAGTAAAGGCTGAATGTTGAGCCCGCTTTGTCCTGGGTCCACAGGTATTCCTCATAAGCAGCGGGTCCATGAATTCAGGCCGATGTCATTTCATCTTGTGACCCTCCCCCCGTTACTTCCTGTTTGCCTGTTCCATAGCACACATCCTTCGACAAGTCACCAGGCCTCCCTGTTAGAGGACGGGTCCCTGGAAGTGCTAGGGGGCGGGCTGATCTGTGAAATGGCCAATTCTGATTGGTGTGTGTTTGCAGGCCCACTGAGGACAGCAATCAGCCCCCTGGCCGAGGCGTACTGTCCATGCAGGGTCTGAGCCACGGCGTGATCCGTGTGGACACAGAGGAGCGCCTCTCCGTTCTCACCGTGCAGGATGTGGGCACGGCCATGCCAGGCGGTATGAGGACCCGCCCCTTATGCTAACGTGCTGCTTATTGGACCTTTGGTGTGTTGGCTGGCGTTGCTTCCCTGCCTCAGTGCGTGCTCTTTGGCTCTTCACTGCAGCCCTCCTGTGCGTGGTCAGACCGGACGGCGTGCCTCAGCTGTGCCAGACAGATGAGGTCGGTGAGCTGTGTGTCTGCTCCGTTGCCACAGGGACGTCCTACTATGGCCTTTCTGGGATGACCAAGAATACCTTTGAGGTGAGTGCAACACCTCTTCGGTGTGGGCATGGCTTAGTGGATGTAATTGGTGAGTGGGTTTGGCCTGACTGTAATGGGTGGGGCCTAAGCACTGCAGAGTGTGGGTGTGGCCTGACTGTAATGGGTGGGGCCTAAGCACTGCAGTGTGTGGGTGTGGCCTGACTGTAATGGGTGGGGCCTAAGCACTGCAGAGTGTGTGTGTGGCCTGACTGTAATGCGTCGGGCTTAAGCACTGCAGAGTGTGGGCGTGCTCTGACTGCAGTGGGTGGGGCGTAAACACAGCAAGGTGAGTATAATCAGTCAGTGGGTATAGCCTGATTACAGTGGGTCAAGTTTAAACTGCAGGTTGAGTGTAATCTGTGAGTTGGGTATGGCCTGTATGTAATGGACAGGGCATTAGGTCAAAGGCAGATCTCAGAGGTATGATTTAAGGCCAAATGATTTCCTAAGGCTACTCTGTCTCGGGCCGGCAGGTGTTCCCCATGAGCGGCTCCGGTGCCCCCATCAGCGAGTATCCCTTCACCCGTACCGGTCTGCTGGGCTTCGTGGGTCCTGGGGGCCTCGTCTTCATTGCAGGCAAGATGGACGGCCTCATGGTGGTGAGCGGGCGACGGCACAACGCTGATGACCTTGTTGCCACCGCGCTGGCTGTTGAGCCAATGAAGTTCGTCTACAGGGGCAGGTACGCTGTCACAGTGGCAACCAGCCATCACCGCAATATAGACAGTGTCATTAAAAGCAGCATGACTGTAATGGGTATGGACAGGAGCACATGGTCAGCATAACTCTTCAGCACTCTCACAGAATAATGCCCCCCTTTGGCCTGCAGGATTGCAGTGTTCTCCATCACTGTGCTGCACGACGAGCGCATCGTGGTGGTGGCCGAGCAGAGGCCCGACTCCACCGAGGAGGACAGCTTCCAGTGGATGAGCCGGGTGCTGCAGGTAAGAGGCGACCACTGCTGTGGCGATCCAGCTTCGCTCCGCTTCCTGCAGGTGGCGCCAGCGAGACGACTCATGAACGCATTTTCCTTTCCGGTCGTCGCTGATACCTGTGAGCATTTGCATAACGTCGGTCTGCATAATGAGCTTGGACTCTGTGCTGTCTCCCAGGCAATAGACAGCATTCATGCCGTGGGCGTCTTCTGTCTGGCCCTGGTGCCCGCCAATACACTGCCCAAGACACCGCTGGGGGGCATTCACCTGTCGGAGACCAAGCAGCTGTTCCTAGAAGGGGCGCTACACCCCTGCAATGTACTCATGTGCCCCCATACCTGCGTAACCAACCTGCCCAAGCCCAGGCAGAAGCAGCCAGGTCAGTGGAGTGAGTGGGGGCACTGGAGGAAATGATGTCATGACCAACTAAAAGAAATGATATCATTGGCGACATAAGGAAATGACGTCATCGCGGGCAGGGTGATGAGGGGTGTTGTCACTGCCTTCACAGCCAGGAGGGTATAAAGAATTAGGCTTCAGTCCCCCCCTTACCCTACCAGTTTGTAGTGCTTCAGTCCCAAATAGATGTGGGGGACACAGTGTGTTCCGTGCTGGGGCTGCCCTTCCGAATGCATCTCAGAGCCCCGTGTCACCAACTCAGCTGCAGTACAGCTTACAAGCCAGGAGGGGGTGCAGGAGTCAACAGCATCAGCCATCATCACTATGCTTAGTGGAAAGGTGCCCGTGGTTACACATGTAATCCCTGGCTTGCATGTGCGTGTGTGGCATGCGGAGTTTGTGCACGTTTAATGTTTGGACCTGTGTCCCTCAGAGATTGGGCCGGCCTCTGTGATGGTGGGCAACCTGGTGTCAGGGAAGCGCATCGCCCAGGCCAGCGGACGGGACCTCAGCCAGATGGAGGATAACGACCAGGCAAGACAGCGTGTGTGCCAGCGAGCATGAGAGCGAGCCGACAGCTGCCCCTAGGGGGCGTCCTTCCAGAATGCAGATGGCGTCCTTGTAGATGCCGAGGCCGTGTGCCTGCTACTCTGGGCCTCCTCTGACCACCCCTCCCTTGTTCTTCTCCTACAGTTCCTCTTCCTATCAGAGGTGCTGCAGTGGCGATCACAAACCACCCCTGACCACGTCTTGTTCACACTGCTGAGCTCCAGGGTGAGGGCCTTCAGCGAACGCCAGCTCCCATTTCTGAGGAGATGCATTTGGGGGCCAATAGGTGGCACTGCGGGTCAACTGTCACAGCTTGCTATAGTTTAATTCAGGGGTTCCCAAACTTTTCAGCTCACGACCCCCAAAATAACCGTGCCAGTGACTCGTGACCCCCACTATCCTCCG